>JAFMSR010003102.1:0-17098 GCA_022818135.1 Saxidomus purpurata | reverse complement strand
ATAAACTAAACTAACATCACCAAATAGGCAAATACAATAACTTATTTCAAAATATGCATAGATCTATGAAATAATAATTTAAGAAATACAATTGACCCTAACAATATAGACCGTTTTACAGCTGTTGATTGTCTACTGAATAGGCCATAAAACGCGGTCACGCCTGTGGCTGGTCACTGAAAATTTCACAGGGTGGCTAAAGTTTTGGCTGCATGCCAATGCGAAGGCAATAATTTACCTTAATTTAAGATTTTTATGAAAATGTTTCATTTTTACGAAAATGACAAACTTTCGACTTAAATTGGCTGAAAAAGTGATGTGGCCATGGCCGCGCTGGTGACCGCTCAAGACGGCCATGCAAGGAGCTAATTTAAAACTAATGCCGCTGTCGAAATCTTTAGCATAGTAGCATATCACCTCTTGGGCAACTGAGCCTCATGGAAATAAATACATATCTATATAAGTGAGTCTTTATAAAAAACATGACAAAGTACAGATTACAACAAATTGCAGGGTATGGTCACAAGTATCAATTATTCTCATAATAATTCATCTATCTAACATAGTGAATACCAGTGATCTCAGAAAGAATCTTCCTAATAAAACCATACCTAATTGATGATTGTCGTCTGTCAACATTTTGTGTCAAATTTGACATCTCCGCACGGGGGGTGGGGGGGGGGGGTGTCACTTAATTTAACATAGGCTTATATCGGAAAAACTTTTAAAATCTTCTTCTCTGAAACGAAAAGGCTTAGAGCTTAGATATTTGGCATGTAGCATTTGCTAGTAGACCTCTACCAAGATTGTTCAAATTATGACCCTGCACAGGGGGTCACAACATAATTTCACATAGGCTTAATTATATAGGAAAAACTTTAAAAATCTTCTTCTCTGAAACCACAAGGCCTAGAGCTTAGATATTTGGCATGTAGCATTGGCTAGTGAACCTCTACCAAGATTGTTCAAATTATGACCACCGGATCAAAATTGACACCGCACAAGGGGTCACTTAGTTTTACATAGGCTTATATAGGAAAAACTTTAAAAATCTTCTTCTCTGTAACCACAAGGCCTATTCTCGGCTTCGCCGTGACGTCATACTGACCAGTTAACCGATCGAATTATTAGGTCGCGTTCATTTTTTCATTCGGTAAAAGGTGAAAACTCGGTCTTTACCGTTGACTCATATGCAAGTTTAAATTTATTTCAAACGAAACAAAAAGCTTTAAACAACATAGAATAATTATAAAAACAATCTGATAGTTACAAGTTAATGGTAGATCGTCGTCTTCTTTCATTTCTATTCTTGGTTTATGTACATTTAAACATTAAAGATGCATAGAGACCAGCGATGACAGCCGAGGAATCACCTTTTCCGAATGTAGATAAGTTATCAGTACCCTGATGTGCGAAGCCGAGAATAGAGCTTAGATATTTGGCATGTAGCATTGCCTAGTAAACCTCTTCAAGTTTGTTCAAATTATGTCCCTGGGGTCAAAAGTGACCTTGCCCGGGGGTCACTTGTTTTACAAAGATGTATATAGGAAAACGTATTTGGTATATAACATTATCTAGTGATCTTCCACGAGGCAAGTGGACTTGTACCAAGGTGAGCGATATAGGGCCATCTTGGCCCTCTTGTTTGGCTCACCTAGCACAGTGTCAGTGTGAGATGTTAGGATCACTCACCATCCGGTGTATGTCTTACATCTACTATCATTTCCTTCAAACAGCTATTATTTTCTGAAATCACTGGGCCGATCTTGATGAACTTTGCAGGGATGTTTCTTTCATGAAGCTGTATCAACGTTGTTCAAAGAATACAATTCCATTTAGAACTCTGGTTACCATGGTAACGGAAAGGAAAAACTTAAGAGATTTTTTCAAGAACTGGTATTGCCCACAGCTTATATATCTAGCATGTAGCAGTTTGTAGTGGACCGCTACCAAGATTGTTCAAATTATGACTTGCAGCTCAAAATTGACCCTGCCAGGGGTCACTTGATTTAAATTTACATAGGCTTAAGCTTATATAGGAAAATCTTTAAAAATCTTCTTCTCTTATTATAGACAATATGGTAGACAGGTGAGTGATAAAGGGCCATCTTGGCCCTCTCTTGTTTAATACTGCTCCCGTCTCCCTTGGTCTTGTGGATAACACATCCGCCTCAGGAGCTCGTGGTTGAATGCTCAAATATCATCTGTTACGACCGGTTGGTGAGCTGCCAACTACTTGGTTACGGGAATGCTTCTTTTCTGGATTTGGGTTTGATAGGATTCGAGGGTTAAATGTGCGTAGAAAGAAGATGTCTCTTAAGTCAGAAATATGGCTTGTCCTCTGAAACCACTGAGCCAATGTTGATTGGTTGTTAATTAGCAACAAAGAGGACAAATCTTAAAGTCCTTCTCTCAGAAACCACTGGGAGGTCGCTTTATTTTATATTACTTATATATGAAAAACTTAAAAATATAGTAGTACTGATTTTATTAAAGTTAGAATAATTAAGTTCTTCGTGACTAAAGATTAGTCAACCGATTCAATACATCTGTTATCTTTACATTTGATTATTATACCCTTATTGAGAATGTGGTGGATGTCATAAATTGAATGTAATAATAATATCACTTATAATCAGTAATCTTAACAAAGATTTCTCTATTTCAGGATCATATACCTGCGTGTGGATTTCAATCTCATCATCAAACTTGTAAACATCATTGAAAGAACAAAACTTCTGTGGATGTTCGGATATGATGAACTTCAGACTCTGAACTTTCGTGGTACTACATAAATTTATAACCAAAATATGAGAGCGAGCAACCTTAAACTTTTTGTCTAAGAAGTCATAGTATTTAAAGGGGCATTCGCTACATCTAGCAGAATTATTTCTTCAAACGTAATTGATATGTTCAAAGAATGTAAAGTCACATTATTTGATGTGAAAATGAGGCATTCTTCGATACATGTTGTTTTTAGCTCACCTGGCACAAAGTGTCAGAGTGAGCTATTACATGTATTAGGATCGCATACCATCCGGCGTCCGTCCGTGCGTCCACCATTTCCTTCAAACGACATCTTCTTTGAAACCACTAGGCAAATCTTGATGAAACTTTCAAGAAATGTTCCTTGCATAAAGCTCTATCAAAGTTGTTCAAAAAAATCCATTCCATGTAGAATTCTTGTTTCTATGGCAACAATTATGAAAAACTTAAAAAATCTTCTCTGAAACCACAAGCCAGGCCTGAGAGCTTAGACATTGACATTGTCTCGTAGATATCTACCAATATTGGTCAAAATTGACATCTCCAGGGGGTTACTTGATTTTACATAGGCTTATACAGGAAAAACTTTTTAAATCTTCTCTGAAACCACAGGGCCTAGAGCTTAGGTATATAGCATGTATCATTGCCTAGTAGACTTCTTCAAAGTTTGTTCAAATCATACCCCTGGGGTCAATATTGGCCCCGCCCAGTGGTCACTTGTTTTACAAAGAATAAAATAGAAAAACCTATTTGGTATGTTCCACCTACTTTGTTCAAATCATGCATCCTGGGTCTATATTGTTCACACCCATCAGGCAAATGGACTTGTATTCAGGTGAGTGATATAGGGCCATGATGGCTCTCTTGTTTTAGAATTGTTTTATTTATCACTGTGATAAATAAAACAATTCTAAAAAAACAACATGTATCTAAGAATGCCTCATTTTAGCACAACTAATCAACATAGAGGCCATCTGTAATAAATAGCTATCCTCCCATTAATTGTTCAGCAACAATTTTACATAGCTATAGAAAACTTACCGGTACTGCAAACTATTTAAAACATTGATTTTTCTATTGCTGACTGGAATGTATAGCTATAAAACTTTAAGGTTAAGTAATAAAAGTTAAATTGCAAATATTCTTTTATTTGTGCTTTTGACAAAATGTTTGAAGTATTATTTGATTTGGCACTAGTTTTAGGGAGTGGCTCTTTAAAATCATCTTATCAATGATATAGGGTCATCATAGTGACCTTTTGTTTTTATGCATATAGTTGAAACTATACATGTAGAGTATTTTTAGCTTACCTGAGTATAAAGTTCGGCGTTGCCTCGTTGGTTAAAGTTTTGCATGCAAGGTACTATCATGCACATATCTCAGTAACCACTTATGATATTGACTTGAAACTTCATTAATGTCTTTACGGGTGTCACACAGTCAAGTCAGATAACTCTTGTATAAATTAAGTGGAAGTTATGGCCCTTGTTTGACTTTGAAAATTTGGTTAAAGTTTTGCATGCAAGATACTATCATGCAGTTACAAAACCACTTATAGTAGTTATATCAAACTTAGCAATAGTGTTCAGGGGTACATTTTGTATAAAACAATTAATTTACCAAACGCTAATTTATTGTGATAGATTTTTACTTTTTTACGATTCAACTTTTCTAGTTTGTATACTTGAGATTCAGCAGAATTTTGTTTTACTATTGTACTGATAAAAGTTTTATTAGCAAGCACCCACAATAGTCGAGCGTGCTGTCTTATGGACAGCTCTTGTTAATTATTTGGGCCACTGGACCATAATGACCTTATTGCTTGTGAATATATTGGCCACTTTGCTCTTGTTGTTTGTACATTTGGGTCACTGCCATTTTGACCGTGTTAATTGCACATATTTGGGCCAATAAGCCATTTTAACCTTGTTGTTTGTAAATGTTTGGTCTAGGGTCGACCTTGTAAGCTAAGAGTTGGGCCAGCGGGCCATTTTGCCCTTTTTGTTTATAAATCTTTGAGCCCCTGCGCCAGTTATTACCTTGTTGTCAGTAAATATTTGGGCTGATTGACCATGTAACCTTGTTGGTTGTGAATACTTTGCTCATACGCCATTTTGACCTTGTTGTTGGTTAATATTTGGGTCACTGCGCTTTTTTGACCTTGTTTGAAAATATTTGAGCAACAACAACATTTTGACCTTGTTTGTTAATATTTTGGCCACTGCAGCATTTTGACATTCTTGTTGGTTAATATTTGGGCCTCTGGGCCATTTTCTCCCTTTGTTTGTAATTTCTTGAGCCACTGGGCCATTTTGACCTTGTTATTAGTAAATATTTGGGTCATTGCAGCATTTTAACCTTTTTGTTGGTAAATAGTTTGGCCACTACGCCATTTTAACCTTGTTGTTTGTAAATATTTGGGTTATTGCAGCATTTTGACCTTCTTGTTGGTAAATATTTGGGCCACTGCGCCATTTTGACCTTCTTGTTTCCAAATATTTGGGTCATTGGAGCATTTTGACCTTGTTGGTAAATAGTTAGGCCACTGCACCATTTTGACCATATTATTTCTAAATATTTTGGTCACTGCAGCATTTTGACCTTGTTGTTTGTAAATAGTTTGGCCAATGTACCATTTTGACCATGTTGTTTGTAAATATTTTGGCCACTGTGCCTTTTTGACCTCGTTATTTGTAAATATTCTGGACACTGCAGCATTTTGACCTTCTTGTTGGTAAATGTTTTGGCCACTGCACATTTTTACCTTGTTATTTATAAAGTAAATTTGCTTGGCCATGAAACCTTGTTGTATGTGAATATGTTGGTCATACTCCATTTTGACCTTGTTGGTTAATACATGATCCACTGCGCCATGTTGAACTTGTTGTTGGTTAATACCTCGGCCACTGCGCCATTTTGACTTTGTTGTTTTTAAATAGTTGGGTCACTGCGCCATTTTGACCTTGTTGTTTTAAAATATTGGAGCCACCACGCTGTTTTGACCTTGTTGGTAAATATTTAGGCCACTGCGCCATTTTGACCTTGTTTGTAAATATTTTGGTCACTGCAGTATTTGACCTTCTTGTTAGTTAATATTTTGGCCACTGGGCCTTTTGCCCTTGTTGTTTGTAAACAATTGAGTCACTGCAGCGTTTTGACCTTGTTTGTAAATATTTTGGTCACTGCAGTATTTGACCTTCTTGTTAGTTAATATTTTGGCCACTGGGCCTTTTGCCCTTGTTGTTTGTAAACAATTGGGTCACTGCAGCATTTTGAGCTTGTTGGTAAATATGTTGGCCACTGCGCCATATTGATATTAATGTTTGTAAATATTTGAGCCACTGTGCCATTTTTACCTTATTGCTTGTATGTAACAGTTAGGGCTGCTTGACCATGAAACCTTGTTGTTTGTAAATACTTAGGCCACTGCGCCATTTTGACATTGTTTGCAAATATTTGAACCCCCACACTGTGTTGACTTTGTTATTAGTAATTATTTGGGCCACCAGGCCATTTTGACTTTGTTGTTTGTAAATATTTGGGCTACTGCGCCATTTTCACCTTGTTGCTTATAAATTTTTGGGCCATTTTAACCTAGTTTGCAAATATTTTAACCATCAAGCAATTCTAACCTTGTTGGTAAATATTTGGGCCACAAGGCCATTTTGACCTTGTTGTTTGTAAATCGTTGGCCACTGTGCCAATTTCACGATGTTGCTGGTAAATATATGGGCCACTGGGCAATTCTAATTTTGTTCTTTGTAAACATTTATGCCATTGGGCCATTTTGACCTTGTTGTTTGTAAATATTATGTAACCTCCTCTTGAAACACTTTTTAATACTTAAAACTTAGAACTATTACAACAATTCTGTTACATAATTCAAAGAATTGTTTTCCTAACGGAACCATCCAGGGGAAAAAATTGTGTCTCTTAGTTGGGCCTATGTGCCATTTCAACCTTGTTGGTAAACATTTAGCCCACTCCGGTTAAACAATGCCTGCTTAATTTGGATACGTGTGCTTTTTAAATAGCAAGGGAAGTCAGAAAATAGTTGAAAATGAAATCGGAGTATTAATTGTGAAGATATTGAAGAATAGAAAATTAATGAAGGTGGCCATTTAGAATTTGTGATGTCATAGTACTGTAATTAAATATTTATGCAAGTATGACTGCTAAGTTAAAATAGCTGCTTCAAATATATATAAAAGCTTAGTACATGTAACCTACATGACACTTAATTAATGCTACCAGTTTTAGGTGAAAACAATTATGAAAAAAAGAGTAAATATGTTTTTTTTTAAAAGTGGCGTGTCTGATAGTATTTCAAATTTGCATATATTTGCAATTTACTAAATTTTAGATTTTTCATAGCTCTTCTATTTTTTATCTGATTTTAAAAATTCTTTCAACACGAAGAATGCTCTTTTATTTCAGGCTCAGTTATATTTTGACTTGCATTACCCTTTAAAGAGAGGTAATAAATTTTCTTGAGATACTGATTTTAAGCTATAGTTGTAAGAATGAAATATGTAACAGTAATAGAACTGCTTAAGACACATCTTTTTCATGATTTATTAAAAAAATGATTATTTATCACATTTAATTAAAAAAAGCATAAAATTATTTGAAATATTACAAAGAACTAAAATACTGCGATTTCAATAATCAGTTAGATAGGATTGCGCTTATCAACGTGAAAGCAAAAAGACAATCTTGACTAATTTGTGAAAAAAAAGCCGGTAGGTGTCTTTTGTGATCGGATTCCCGCCAAATTTTCTCGTTTTTATAAAGCAGGTGACTGCCGTAAAATTTAGCTACAAAATGTCATTAGTGTACATACTATTGAGTAAGTCTTGTCTGTTTTCAATTCCTGTTTAATTCTTCCTAAACAGTATATCAAAACATGATTATTTCAAATTCATCCTTTTCATCGTTGTTATTGTCTTAAATATAAACAACTCTTTGTCGTCCAGATGCGCAGTTTTAAACCACTTGGGCCTTTGTGGTTAATTAATGCGCATCAGACTCCAAATCATTGTTTATTAGACAATGAACGGATGGAACGGATGTTATTTCATAAATATCAAATGAATCTGCATTAATTTTATGAAGGAGAAGAGTTGAAGTTATTGCATACTGACATATTTTTACACTTTTAAATGCTATATTACATGATGTAGAGAAATAGGTTCTTGCCTGTTTCCTGTAAGTATATATACTATCTTTGTCAATGTATGTTTATGTATGCATCACCTTTAAATGATATCAGCAATGTAATGTTTCAATGACAAATGAGAAAATACATATTAATTATGTATTACATCTTTGTATTTGATCATTTACATGTAAGCACATATTAAAAAATAATAAAATATGTTTACTTTTCTTATCTGTTTATTAACCTCAAACAAAAACTTTTAGAAGGCTTATAATGTCAGAGTCACTTTATCCACCCCAGACTTACCCCATCTTGAAGAGAACGATATCGACGTTACGTCAATAACTGCGTTAGAAATATAATTATACCCCCGAAATAAAGTTTATGGGGTATAATGGAGTCACCCTGAGGTTGGTCGATCCGGCGAACAGTTGGTCCATTGCATTTTCCTTGTCCGGAGCATAACTTGAAAACTACTGGTTGGAATTCAATGCAAGTTCATACAATGGTCTAGCACAATGATAAGACATGCAGTGCACAAGAACCATAACTCTATCTTGACTAATTACAGAGTTATTGCCCTTTGTAACTTTTCCTTTTCTGGAACATAACTTGACTCTACTGGTTGGAATTCAATACAACTTCACACAATGGTCTAGCACAATGATAAGACATGCAGTACACAAGAACCATAACTCTATCTTAACTAATTACAGAGTTATTGCCCTTTGTAACTTTCCCTTTTCCGGAGCATAACTTGAATACTACTGGTTGGAATTCATTACAACTTCATACAATGGTCTAGCACAATGAGAGAAAGTGCACAGCACAAGAACCATAACTCCATCTTGGCTAATTACAGAGTAATTGGCCTTTGTAACTTTTCATTGTCCGGTGCATAACTTGAAAAGTACTGATTGGGATTCAATACAATTTCACACAATGGTCAAGCACAATGAGAGGAAGTGCAGTGTACAAGAACCATAACTCTAGTTTGACCAATTACAGAGTTATTTCCCCTTAATTATTTTCCTAGTTCGGAGCATAGCTTGAAAACTATTGGTTTGAATTCAATAAAACTTCATACAACGTTCAAGCACAATGAGAGGAAGTGCAGTGTACAAAAACCATAACTCTATCTTGACAAAACACCAAACCCACATTATACAGTTCCCTGTACCTATAACGGCTTGTAGCCTGTCCTATAGAATATATAGTGAACTCTTCCAACACTGGTTGCTCCATGAGTCGGCCACAGAACTGGGCCATATTTATTACCATATTGAAGGTCTCCTAAGCACCTACACGTTGGTGTGTAAAACTTACCTTAATAATATACCGTTGGGGTTTAAACCCCGAACGCGCGCTCAGTACTAGCTCCGTACTGCCGTGCCCACGGACTACTGACATCAATATAATACACGCCTGACACCCGATTCGCACCTGCACAGCTGCTGGTACCAGGCCAGACTGACGCGTGGCTGGATACCAATCGGGTGAGCCGGGGTTCGAACCCGCTCACCTGACGGACCAAAACACCAAACCCACAGTATACGGTTCCCTGTACCTACAACAGCCTGAAGCCTGTCCTATAGAATATAAAGCGAAATCTTTCAACACTGGTTGCTCCGTGAGTCGGGCACAGAACTGGGCCATGTTTGGTACCATTTTGAAGTTCTCCCAAGCACCTACACGTTGTAGCGTAAAATTTGCCTTAATAGTCTACCGTTCTTGTTTAAACCCCGAACACGCGCTCAGTACTAGCTCCGTACTGCCGTGCCCACGGACAACTTACATCAATATAATACACCCCTGACACCCGATTCGCACCTGCACAGCTGCTGGTACCAGGCCAGACTGACGCGTGGCTGGATACCAATCGGGTGAGCCGGGATTCGAACCCGCTCACCTGACGGACCAAAACACCAAACCCACAGTATACGGTTCCCTGTACTATAACGACCTGTAGCCTGTCCTAAAGAATACATAGTGAAATCTTCAAACACTGGTTGCTCCATGAGTCGGCCACAGAACTTGGCCATGTTTGGTACCATTTTGAAGGTCTCCCAAGCACCTACACGTTGGTGTGTAACACTTGCCTTAATAGTTTACCGTTCGGGTTAAAACCCCGAACGTGCGCTCAGTACTAGCTCCGTACTGCCGTGCCCCTGGACTACTGACATCAATTTAATACACCCCTGACACTCGATTCGCACCTGCACAGCTGCTGGTACCAGGCCAGACTGACGCGTGGCTGGATACCAATTGGTAGGGCCGGGGTTCGAACCCGCCCACCTGACGGACCAAAACACCAAACCACAGTATACGGTTCCCTGTAACTATAACGGCCTGTAGCTTTTCCTTTAGAATATATAGTGAAATCTTCCAACACTGGTTGCTCCGTGAGTCGACAACAGAACCTGATCATGTTCGGTACCATTTTGAAGGTCTCCAAAGCAAATATTATCGTCCATGTTCGTCTGAATACAAATTTATCATCCTCATAAAAGTGTTAAATATTGCCACCTGCAATATTTAAAAAAACGGTGCACTTTGCGCTTAACGTTTTAGTTAAATTTTATAAAAAACATAAACAAGTTATGTATATGAAGAAAGCGCATACATGCATATTAAAACGACAGGTAAAGTTTGAAATAATTTAAATCTTGGACTCGTAAAGGATATGCAACAGACTAGACAGCTGTTATCAGAGCTTACAATATTAAATAAAGATTATGTATCTTGAAAAACTTAATAATGGTGCCAGTGTTCAAGTAAAACGTTTTATAGTTCTGTGAAGTGCAGTCAGCCGTATCAAGGTGTGCTAAAAGTACTCGAACGGTCTGGGCAAAAACAGCTGTAAAAAGTAGCAGTGTATGTTCATAAGATTTACATCTCAAGGCATATATTTAACAAGTCCTTCTTGAACGAGCTTTCCTATATATTCTTCAACGTCAACACGAGGACATTATACATCTCTGTTTTGCAATTTCACGAATGTTCTGATGTTTTTTGTACAGGTATGCCTTTCTATTATTGCTTAAACCTACAGCATGTATGACTTGTGGAAAATGCACATCAAAGTCTTTAGCCGTGGGTTTCAATATTTGACATGGCTCTTCCACGCCGTCCGAAGACTGCTTCACAAAGACAAACCCGGGCTGTACGCTGCTGAGTCGGAAAAAATAGTACATGTATTTCCGAATGTCCTTTATCGGACGAAAGTAGCGACTGAGAAACGATTCCAGTCATACCATTCGAATGTATGTTCCCCTTGCGCTGTTTTACATCTTACTCCTACAATAGACCGAATGGTGCCGAGTGGTTAACAACGCTCTCTAATTCATCCATCATATCACAGTCGCATCTAAAATTTAAAAAAGGAGAGATTAGATCAGCTTTATTTTCAGTCAGCAAGAGTTTAACAAATAACATATGCCCTGAATGGGTTTTTTAACCGGTAACTACAATAACAACATATAAAAGGACAAGGTAACATATACATGTATATACTATCACACAAGTTGAAATTATAAAAGACAGTGAAAATCTGTAAATATCTATGTCACTTATACATATTGGTGATTTAAAGTCAAACATTTTTGAGACAACGTTAAAGAGATAAATACGATGTAAATTTTTGGCATGCGCAACATTTGCAGTTATATACGTCCCAAAAAACATCTGAGTTTTGAAATTACAGAAGTTTATTTGTCTTTTTGTTTCAGGTAATGAATTCGAAAGTATAGGTACTGCAAATTCAAATGAATTTTACCGTAAGCCATGGTACGTGATACAATATATATTCAACAGTGCTTATCGATATCCAGATTAAATTAAGTCATACAAATTTGTTGGGGTTTTTTTTGCAATAGAATACTAGGATAACAGAGAATAAATCTTATGGGAGCGTCATAGTGTTGAGATAGGGCCTTCTGCTCGCGAGTTCGAATCCCGCGGTAGAATTTTATGATAACCGATAATAATTTAGTAATAGACAATAAAATACTCGTGCGTTTTCAGTCTTTCTTGAATGGATTGATAATTTAAGAACGTAAATAATTAATATCTATCAACATTATATGTTGTTACCTTCAAATTTATGTTAGTTATAAGTGTAGAGTATTTATACTGTCTCGGCCAGTGAGTAACGGTCTATAATTCGAGTAGGATATTTATAAGAAAAGCAAGAGTAAAATTTGTTTTCCTGATACACATATCGCGACTATGGGGGACAAAATTGACAAGTAGCCGGTTAGATCAGTCGGGAGATGCAAGGGAAGGTACATGGGGTCGAATCCCGGTCATGGTTCTTTCTTTTCTCACCATGTGGCATTTGGCGCAGAGAGAGAGAGAGAGAGACAGACAGAGACACACATACACAGAGATAGAGAAAGAGACAGACACACAGAGACAGAGACACGCAGAGACAGGCATAGACAGAGATAGAGATAGACAGACAGAGACAGAGACACACAGTGACAGAGATAGAGACACACAGAGACAGAGACAGAGACATACAGAGACAGAGACAGAGACAGAGACAGAGACACACAGAGACAAAGACAGAGACACACAGAGACAGAGACAGAGACACACAGAGACAGAGACAGAGATAGAGACACACAGAGACAGAGACAGAGACACACAGAGACAAAGACAGAGACAGAGACACACAGAGACAAAGACAGAGACACACAGAGACAGAGACAGAGACACACAGAGACAGAGACAGAGATAGAGACACACAGAGACAGAGACAGAGACAGAGACACACAGAGACACACAGAGACAGAGATAGAGACACACAGAGACAGAGAAGAGACACACAGAGACAGAGACAGAGACACACAGAGACAGAGACAGAGACACACAGAGACAGAGACAGAGACACACAGAGACAGAGAAGAGACACACAGAGACAGAGACAGAGACACACAGAGACAGAGATAGAGACACACAGAGACAGAGACAGAGACACACAGAGACAGAGACAGAGACACGCAGAGACAGACATATACAGAGATAGAGATAAACAGAGACAGAGACAGAGACACACAGAGACAGAGATAGAGACAGACAGAGACACAGACAGAGACACACAGAGACAGAGATAGAGACACACAGAGACAGAGACAGAGACACACAGAGACAGAGACAGAGACACACAGAGACAGAGACAGAGACACACAGAGACAGAGACAGAGATAGAGACACACAGAGACAGAGACAGAGACAGAGACACACAGAGACAGAGATAGAGACACACAGAGACAGAGAAGAGACACACAGAGACAGTGACAGAGACACACAGAGACACACAGAGACACACAGAGACAGAGACACTCAGAGACAGAGACACACAGAGACAGAGACACACAGAGACACACAGAGACAGAGACACACAGAGACACACAGAGACAGACACACAGAGACAGAGACAGAGACACACAGAGACACACACAGACACACACAGACAGAGACAGAGACACACAGAGACAGAGACACACAGAGACAGAGACACACAGAGACAGAGACAGAGACACACAGAGACAGAGACACACAGAGACAGAGACACACAGAGACAGAGACAGAGACACACAGAGACAGAGACACACAGAGACAGAGACACACAGAGACAGAGACAGAGACACACAGAGACAGAGACACAGGGACACACAGAGACAGAGACAGAGACACACAGAGACAGAGACACAAAGAGACAGAGACACACAGACACAGAGACAGAGACACACAGAGACAGAGACACACAGAGACAGAGACAGAGACACACAGAGACACACAGAGACAGAGACAGAGACACACAGAGACAGAGGCAGAGACACACATAGACAAACAGAGACACACAGAGACACACAGAGATAGAGACAGAGACACACAGAGACAGAGACACACAGAGACAGAGACAGAGACACAGAGACACACACAGAGCCACACAGAGACAGAGACAGAGACACACAGAGACAGAGACACACAGAGACAGAGACACACAGAGACACACAGAGACACACAGAGACAGAAACAGAGACACACAGAGACACACAGAGACACACAGACAGAGAGACAGAGAAACACAGAGACAGAGACACACAGAGACAGAGACAGAGACACACAGAGACACACAGAGACACACAGAGACAGAGACAGAGACACACAGAGACAGAGGCAGAGACACACATAGACAAACAGAGACACACAGAGACAGAGACAGAGACACACAGAGACAGAGACAGAGACACACAGAGACAGAGACAGAGACACACAGAGACAGAGACAGAGACACGCAGAGACAAACAGAGACACACAGAGACAGAGACACACAGAGACAGAGATAGACACACAGAGACAGAGACACGCATAGACAGACAGAGACACGCATAGACAGACAGAGACAGAGACACACAAAGACAAACAGAGACACACAGAGACAGAGACACACAGAGACAGACAGAGACACGCATAGACAGACAGAGACACGCATAGATAGACAGAGACAGAGACACCCAGAGACAGACAGAGACACACAGAGACAGAGATAGACACACAGAGACAGAGACACGCATAGACAGACAGAGACACGCATAGACAGACAGAGACACGCATAGACAGACAGAGACAGAGACACGCAGAGACAGACAGAGACAGAGACAGACACACAGAGACAGAGACAGAGATAGACACACAGAGACAGAGACACACAGAGACAGAGACACGCATAGACAGACAGAGACAGAGACAGACACACAGAGACAGAGACAGAGACACGCAGAGACAGACAGAGACAGAGACAGACACACAGAGACAGAGACAGAGACACGCAGAGACAGATACAGAGACACGCAGAGACAGAGACAGAGATAGACACACAGAGACAGAGATTGACACGCAGAGACAGAGACAGAGATAGACACACAGAGACAGAGACAGAGACACACAGAGACAGAGACAGAGACACGCAGAGACAGACAGAGACAGAGACAGAGACACGCAGAGACAGACAGAGACAGAGACACGCAGAGACAGACTGAGACAGAGACAGACACACAGAGACAGAGACAGAGACACAGAGACACGCAGAGACAGACAGAGACAGAGACAGACACACAGAGACAGAGACAGACACACAGAGACAGAGACAGAGACAGAGATAGACACACAGAGACAGAGACACACATAGACACACAGAGACACGCATAGACACACAGAGACACACAGAGACAGAGACAGAGACACGCAGAGACAGAGACAGAGATACGCAGAGACAGAGACAGATACAGAGACAGACACACAGAGACAGAAACAGAGACAGAGACAGAGATAGACACACAGAGACAGAGACACGCATAGACACACAGAGACACGCATAGACACAAAGAGACACGCATAGACACACAGATACACACAGAGACACGCAGAGACACACAGAGACAGAGACAGAGACACGCAGAGACAGAGACAGAGACACGCAGAGACAGAGACAGAGACACACAGAGACAGAGACACGCATAGACAGACAGAGACAGAGACACGCAGAGACACACAGAGACAGAGACAGACAGAGACAGAGACACGCAGAGACACACAGAGACAGAGACACGCAGAGACACACAGAGACAGAGACAGACAGAGACAGAGACACGCAGAGACAGAGACAGAGACAAACAGAGACAGAGACAGACAGAGACAGAGACAGACAGAGACACGCAGAGACACACAGAGACAGAGACAGACAGAGACAGAGACACGCAGAGACAGACAGAGACACACAGAGACAGAGACACGCAGAGACAGAGACACGCAGAGACAGACAGAGACAGAGACACGCAGAGACAGACAGAGACAGAGACACGCAGAGACAGACAGAGACAGAGACACGCAGAGACAGAGACACGCAGAAACAGAGACACGCAGAGACAAACAGAGACAGAGACACACAGAGACAGAGACAGAGACACGCGGAGACAGAGACAGAGACACGCAGAGACAGAGACACGCAGAGACAGACAGAGACAGAGACACGCAGAGACAGAGACACGCAGAGACAGACAGAGACAGAGACACGCAGAGACAGAGACACGCAGAGACACACAGAGACAGAGACACGCAGAGACAGAGACAGAGACACACAGAGACAGAGACAGAGATAGACACACAGAGACTAAGACAGAGACACATATAGATATGTGCGTACACAAACGCTTACGACCATATCATGCGTGCAAGTAAAGATATAATCGTTACGTTATCTTATGAGTTTTTACAAAACTTTGGATTTTTTTGCCGTTTCACTGTCACAATATCCTAAATCAGCTGTGTGTCACGATTTTGGGATTTCTGTCAATTTGTGTGACCTTTTTTTAACGTTTTAATGTCGGCTGGGAGAACGGATTTGAACTTTGTAATCTAATCAAATAAAAATAATAATCTTACATAGAATATCACCAATCCTAGCAAACGACCCAGAATTCCCAAAGCTCAAGTTAAGCCCCATTGATTGCTCCAGACAGGCGTTTTTAGACTACATGTATTTGTAATATACCTGGTGGAGACCAGTTTTAGCGGACACCTCATCGGAGTCGTTATACGTCGCTGGGTCACACGTTCTATTCAGTCCTATGATAAATACTTTCGAGGAAAAAATAAGGGGCATCAATAACAAAAACGCCAACCTCAAGTCAAATAAATTGCAGTTCGTGGACGACTCAGTTGAAATCGAATTTACATGTACATTGTAACAATTGAACTATTTAGTAAAGCGAAAACTGTACTTAGGAACATAGAAGTCTGGAGCAATCAATGGGGCTTTATCATTAATCCGACAAAAACAGAGGTTTTCATTGTAACCAATCCGAATATCACCAATCCCAGCAAACGACCCAGAATTCCCAAAGCTCAAGTTAAGCGGCCAAATATTAGAATACTGAAAACGAGCAAAATTCTTGGGTAATTATTTTTATCAAACTCTGTCTTGGTAAACTCACATAAAGCACTAAGTCTTAGTAGCGCGATGTCAAAAAGATCTTAACGTTCTAAAAGTAATCCTGGGTAAAGAGTGGGACACAGACAAAACTTGTCTTAAAAGGGCTACCTGGCTCTGATTCTTAGCAAAATAAATTTCGGCAGTATTGTTAATGCAACAGCCAGTGATAC
>JAFMSR010003101.1:0-17117 GCA_022818135.1 Saxidomus purpurata | reverse complement strand
AAACAGAGAAATTGAGAAGCAAATTAAGGAAATGTTGGAGAGACATGTTATTGAACCGTCTTCTAGTCCGTGGGCAAGTGGTGTAGTAATGGTTAAGAAGAAAGACGGAACACACCGGTTTTGTGTAGATTACAGAAAATTAAATAACTTGACTATGAAAGACGCATATCCTCTTCCGAGAATAGACGAATCTCTTGATCAATTAGCTGGTGCTCAATGGTTCAGTAGTCTTGATCTTTCCTCAGGATACTGGCAAGTTGAAGTAGAAAAAGAGGATCAGTCAAAAACTGCCTTCTCAACAAGATTTGGGTTGTTTGAGTTTAAAGTTATGCCTTTTGGGTTATGCAATGCGCCTGCAACTTTTGAAAGACTTATGGAAACTGTTTTAGCTGGTTTACATTGGCAAATTTGCTTGATTTATTTAGATGACATTATTGTCTCTGGCAAAACCTTCGAAGATATGGTTAAAAACCTAGAGACAGTTTTTCAACGTTTAGAAGGAGCAAATCTAAAACTAAAGCCAAAGAAATGTTGTCTGTTTGCAAAAGAAGTTGAATTTCTAGGTCATGTTGTTTCAGCTTCTGGAATAAAAACAGATCCAAAGAAAATTGAAAGTATTAAAAGTTGGCCCACACCAACTAATGTTCATGAAGTAAGGTCATTTTTAGGTCTTTGCAGTTATTATAGAAAGTTTATGTTAAACTTTTCTGAAATCGCAAAACCTCTGTTTAAGTTAACAGAAAAACGTCAGTCATTTCTTTGGAATGAAGAATGCTCAAAAGCTTTTACTACATTGAAGCAAATGCTGATTGAAGCTCCAATTTTAGCTCACCCCGATTTTTCAAAACCATTTGTTTTGGATGTAGATGCAAGTAATTTTGCTATTGGTGGAATTCTTTCACAAAAAGTTGGTAATTCGGAACGTGTTGTAGCCTATGCTAGTAGAACTTTAAGTAAATCTGAGCGAAAATATTGTGTAACTCGAAAAGAGCTATTAGCTTTGGTTTATTTTGTCAAGTACTTCAGGCATTATTTATATGGTCAAAATTTTACTGTTAGAACTGATCATGGCTCACTTCGGTGGCTTATGAATTTTAAAAACCCGGAGGGTCAAGTAGCGCGATGGTTAGAGGTACTGTCGGCATATGATATGACTATAGAACATAGGCCTGGAAGACTCCATAAAAATGCGGACGGTTTAAGCAGAATCCCATGTAGACAATGTGGTATTGATAACCATCCTGAATTTCAAGGAAAAGTTTGTATGGCCAAGTTAAGTGATAGTTTTGCAAGCGATGATGATTTAGAGTATGCCCAAGAAGAAGATAAAAATGTACAGACAGTAAAGTCATGGTTACTCGAGGGAAATAGACCAGACCTTAAGGAAATTTCAAGTGGAAGTTTCTTTTTGAAATCACTTTGGTGTCAATGGCCAAGACTAGACATTCGAGATAACTTAGTAGTTCGAAAATGGGATGTTCTAGGTACTGATATTGTTTATTGGCAAGCAATAGTTCCACTTAAGTTAAGACAGAAGGTTTTAAAATATTCGCATGATATTAAAGCTTCTGGACATTTAGGAATTCGAAAAACTTTAAGCAAAATTAGGCAAAGATTTTATTGGCCAGGGCTTCAGAATGATGTAAGAGGTTATGTATCAAGCTGTGAAGCATGTCTAAAACGTAAAGGGCCAACACAAACAAAAAGGGCCCCAATGCAAATTGTGAGAAGCGGCTACCCATTTGAAAGACTTGCTATTGACATACTGGGAGAACTTCCTAAAACAGAGGCAGGAAACAAATATATTTTAGTGATTGCTGATTATTTCACTAAGTGGACAGAAAGTTTTCCCATGGCAAATATGGAGGCTCGTACAGTTGCTAAGATTTTAGTTGAAAATGTCATATCTAGGTTCGGTATTCCGAATAGTATTCATTCAGATCAAGGATCACAATTCGAAAGTAATCTTTTTGCTGAAATGTGTACCTTGTTACAAATAAAGAAAACTAGGACAACACCATACCATGCTCAATCTGATGGGATGGTTGAAAGATTTAATAAAACTTTAGCTACTATGTTGAGTATGTATGTCGAGGAAAATCATAGAAACTGGGATGACTTACTCCCTTATGTTATGATGGCCTATAGGTCAACTGAACATGAGACGACAGGCATGACACCAAACATGTTAATGTTAGGAAGGGAATTAAGTACTCCTTTAGACTTAGCTTTTGGAATGCCCCCTAGCATAAAGAAAATACCAACCTCACAATGGGTTTGGGAATTACAAGAAAACTTAGAATCGTCACACAATTTAGTTAGACAAACTACTGAAAAGTCAATGAAACGTCAAAAAGTTTTTCATGATTCCAAACTATCATTCGAACATTTTACTACAGGTGACAAGGTTTTTGTGTATTTTCCAGTAAAGAAAGTAGGCTGCTCTTCAAAATTTACCTCTTTTTGGAGAGGACCATACGAAGTTACAGAAGTAGTTTCAGATGTTTTGTACAAGGTAAATTGTGGTAGATCAAATTCTCTGCAGGTTATTCACGCAAACAGGATGCGAAAAGCGCCAAAGCAGATGAATTTTGACACTGGTCCAGTAATCTCAGATTCCTTTCAAGTGGATTCAGATGAAGAAAAAGAAATATCAGAAGCTGAAAATTTAGAAGAAATAATACCAAATAAAAGTAGATTTGGTAGAGAAAGAAAGAAACCTTCATGGATGAATGATTTTGTTTATTCTATTTTCAGATCAAAAATGCCAAATGTCAAGACAACTACAAGGAAAGAAAACAGTGACATAGAAACAGACACGAGAAAGCCATGTGAAGTGTGTGGCGTTACCTTTAAGAAGAATGCTTATTTGAGAATCCACATGAATAAGTATCACGCAAAGGTCAAGCAAGACGTTAAGAGAACTGACGAAAAGGAGAAAAGTAAAAGTTATGGTGAAGAGCTTCACGAAGAGAGTGACAGTAATAGTGACTGGGATGTGGATCCGGATATCACTTTTCAAGAAGAAAGTGTTGTGAACAGTGAGTCAAATGATGAGAATGCTGAGAAAAATGAGATGCCAGAAAAGGTACATAAAGAACAGGCAACTAAAAGTTGTGATGAACGAAGTGCTGATGAAAGTGTAGAGACTGATAAAGTCCAGGAGAGTCACTCAAAGGACAAGAGAAGTTTGACACAGTCAGACAAACCCATTGATTTGAACAAGGGACGTGTGATTCGAATTGAGACGAAACCTAAGATATTCGTTCCAAAGAGAAAAGCGTTTCCGATCATGGAGAAGACAAAGAATATGTATAAGAGACAAAAAATGGAAACCAAACCTAAATCTCCTAAGAAAGATTTGAAGGATCTCATACCTAAAGCTGGCAAGAGCATCGGTATTCAGTGTCAAATGATGCAGATCAGGATGAAAGTACATCTCATGATCTATCTATTAGATACGGGGATAAGAAGGTATTCCAGAGTTTTGAAAACGTTTCAAATAGAAAACAAGAAAGGGAACAAGTCGTAACATTGGGAGACTATGTGTCCGGAGACATCAGGATAAAACCTGAAGATATAAAGATTGTAAGGAAACTGTCTCTTGGAAAATGTGTACTGAAACTAGAATTCAGGTCATAAAAATAAAGAAAGTAGTGTAAACAGTGAGACAGTAGAGCATTGTCTTAAGTTGAAACATTTCATATATGCAAGTAGATATATCTAATGTTATTTTCAGTTTTCTTACATATAGAGATATGTGAACATAAATGTCTTAAAAATTGTAAGTTTTGTTGACTTTGTATCCCAGTAAATATATTTCTGTATCGACATTTTTTTTGGTCGAAAAATAGTTTTAACATCTGAACATGCGGGACGCATGAAAACGGAGGCGTGGGTAATGTGACGGATACTTACTCAGTTAAATGGTATATAGTCATGACATGATTATCTCCCTTTGAAGCTCCTCCGCCATTTGTACGGAAAAAGATCAACAAAACGATTGACATATTCTTTATGTCCTGGGTATCTTTATCTTGTAAGTATTTGGAAAATTTAGCAGTTATTTCAAAAGAACTGTTTTAGCTTGTATACTTTAGATATATTTGTGTAAGTTTTGTGATGTTTTAGGTGAATTTTGATCACAGGCAAAAGACGCTCATAAAATCATACAGGATCAAAAGGCGCTCTTTGAAAATGGTAGTAAAAGGTTTATTAGCCAATCAGAAGCAAGTGTAAGATTTGGTGCGGAGACGCTGAAAGAAACAAAATTATTGCAAATCTAAACATTATTCGGCACTTTAGAGACTTTACCCAAATTTATACAGATGGAAGTAAGGACCCGTCAAAACAAATAGCAGGGGCGGGCATAGTAGTTATAGGAGAAGACGGAACAATCTTACACAACAAGAGTTTAAAGCTTCAACATCAAGTTTCAATATTTACATGCGAATTAGCAGCAATAGATTATGCGATAACTTACTGTAAAGAAAATCATATTACAAAATCAGTCATTATTAGTGATAGTCTTAGTTCCTTAATGGCAATAAAATCAGGACAATCTCACAGACAAGAAATGATCTTTAATATACTAAAAACAATCACAGATATAAAACATAGAGGGGACGAAATTCAGTTAATGTGGGTACCAAGTCATGTGGGCATAAACGGAAATGAATTAGCAGACGACAAAGCAAAATACGGCAGCACTTCCGGTACAGAAATTCATATTAAGCTCAGCGTACCGGAAGTCTACAGCATCATAAAAGATAAAGTAAAACAAAAATATCTACAGCAATGGGAAACTTACTGCTCAACACATAACATAGAAACTAATATTAAACCGCCTAGCAAATTACAAACGTACCATCATGATAGAAAAATAGACACAATGTATACTAGACTTAAACTAAAAAGTAGCTATCTTAAAGGGGACCGATACATAGAAGACAAAAACTGCCAACACTGTAACGAAATAGACAATTTTGGCCATCTAATGTTTCACTGCCCATTATATTCGGAAGAAAGGAAAATATTTGAAACAAAACTTTTGAAATTAGAACTAATAACTATTACGGAAAAAACTCTGTTAGATCCACCAAAAGAAATAGCACAAGATATTCGCCTGGCCGTATTCGAATTTATCAAAAATATAGGATACAATGAAAAAATATAGATTAGGACCGATTACATAATGGACTGCTCGGCAAAACACCAGAACAAACATACACACTACTGAAAACACAAACGTCATAGGTGACTTTTACGGAGTGTTAATGCCGCCCGGCAATCACTCGAACCCACACACCCACACGGTCGTACCAAAAGACCAAGGGGAAGTATGATGTAATACACGGACTGCGCAAGTGTAGATCGACTAAAAACCGTATCTTACCCTTTATTTGGGACTCCCACCTTAACGAAATAATGCGTAACTCGCAATGGGGGAAAAACGGTACTTGGACTCTGCAGGAGCATGGTGCGCGGAATGCATGGTGCTAGCCCTGAGCTCTATGACCCTATATACAGAACACAGCACACAACTCACACAACTCTATATTTGATAAAAGTACATAGGGGTAGATATGGCAAGTCTATTATAGATTGTAGATATGTTATTTCGTAGATTAGATTAGAATAGGCAAGCCAGTATCGCATTTTAGTGACATAAAACAAATATTTCCACACTAAGAAACCCCTAACACACTCTCTGTAAACCAGGGGTGTCCTGTAATTTATCTTTAAGTAGTTTAGTATACTTTATTATACATGTATATATGTTAACAAGAATGAGCTTCCGGTACAGAAAGGTCAAGGACATCAAACCCCCACCTCAGGTGAATCTTTGAGACAAAACACATATCTAAAACACTGAATTCATATACCTCCGGAAAACATGAAAATTTTATAACAAAAAACTTTAGAACTAGATAAGGGCTACCCAACACCCTAGCCATAACTATAAAGCACGATTTAGTAAAGATTTGAAATGAAAATAGAAAAGATTGAAAACATTAGACAATTTTATTACAGATAATTTATTCCGCGATTTTCCAAAATTTTGTAGCATAAAAGACAATTTATAAAGGATACAAAACATTGACAGTTTATATTTCGACCAAATTATATTTAGAATAACAAGGACCAAAGATATAACACAAAAAACCGTAAGAAAAAAGCTTTATTTAAACAAAATCGACAAAAAATCCTTTTTTCTCTATCTAAATATATAAAAAACACATGTATAGAATAATTACTACAAATACCTACCACGTGACAAACCCGGTATAAAGCCGACATCTTGACATGTGACGGAAGCTCAGTAGATTAGATAGTTATTAGTCATTTTATAGAAATATGTGAAATTAACAAATTTTTACTTTTCAGCGGTTCTAGTGTCTGAGTAAGAAATTTGATACCTACATAGGAAAAAATAGTGTCTGTGGCGACATACCATTATAACCCACGCATATACAAACCCCTGGTGATTACAAAAACAAACATACAACTAATAAATGTCCAAAATAATCACCAGGACAATGACTGGAAAAACGTAGAAAATAGAAATAATCACAATTAATGACTGCTTAAACAAGAAAATGCATACTTAATGCCCATATAAAAAGTCATAACTAACCAAAAACAGTGATTGATCCTATAACTAGATACCCCAGACATTGCAGAAAATGCATAAAACACTACTTATTTCCTAAATGGAAGCAGTAATCTACTGTCAAAAAATAGCCGGATCCAAAAAAGCCAAACGCGCACCTGTTATAACTCCATCCGATTCGTGCGCACTAAAAGTTGCAGTAGGTCACCCAAAACCAACAAGTAGGTCAGGTCAAGTAGTACGAACAGCAATGTTAATCTTGAAAAGCATATCTAACTTTCGCAATTATATTTTCGAACCAATAAAGATGTGTAATATAAGATCAAAACTACATTAAGAACAATCTTACTCAGGCACGAAAAACCCAATCACTCACAACAAAGAAGATGTGAAAAGTACTGGTTAGTCAACCAGGATCAGGAATAGTAGTTCACCAGCATCTGTCCGAGGACCGAATCGCCGATCATGCAAATCATGATCTACACTTACTTCTTTTATTATTTATAAGTAAAAAATAAAACAGATTAACAGATTAAAATTAAAATTTCCTTCTGAAACAATTAAAAAGAATTTCTCACCAAAATTCCACAAAATTTTAATAAAATTTCTATTTTACGAACTCATGATCTACAGCAACATTCATATATTTAAAGACAAATTTTGGCATTTTATCTAATTTATGATACAAATGATTCAAATAATTACATTAATGACTGTGCTTTTTCAACAGTAGTAGACCGAACTGGCGGCCATTAGCACCCTGCTGATTGGTTAATCATTTTTGTCTCTCCTGGCTCCGATTTTTGCTTCTAGCTCCGGTAGTAAACAACCAACTAGTACAGGTCTCTTTATAATTTTCTATTGTACACCATTATAATTAAAGAAGTAAATTTAACAAGTAGCCTGTGCGGTTGCTGGCTTATTTGGGTTTTAAGGGGTTTTTATATTTTCAAAATTTCAGAGTAGAAACATAAGTCAAACTTTCATGCATACTTTTTAACTTGTTCAAATAAGTAAAACCATCTTTTCGGACAACATTTTATTCTATCATTCGGGACAATTAAATTTTTTATCATCACAAAAAGCTAAGCAAAATAAAAATAGGACAACACTTTATTAAAGGGGATTTTTACTTTACAAAACAAACACATATAACATCTAGTATCAAAATTTTCTAAAAACTGTTAGGCTACCACGATCCAGACATACAAACTAGGTCAATCACACTTAGATCTCATTGGTCGCCGTGATTGGCCTACTATTTGGTAACCAATCAAATACAACCTTTGGCTATACTGGCTGGAAATTGCAGTCAGGTAAATTTCTCCTATTTTCTGGCTTCAAAATTTTACTTTTTAGGCATGACGGGAGACATGCCGGGGTCTCATCCAAATATCAAGCTAACATAAGTGCTCTTTTGGACGGACCTTGATAAAATTCTCATCAAATCAAATCAAATCAAATTAGAGAGTCAGTCTTGTGGTTGTTCTTGCAAGTGTCGGATCGGAGTAGTGGTAATATTTACTAATGCGCAGAAATCTCAGATATCTGACATTAAAAATATATTGCTGCTTCAGTAAAACCTCTAGGACAACGTTTGGTATTTGAATTCAGAATCATAGAGATATTTCGCAGTTGAAATATATAGCTATAAAGTTTTCTGAGATACGGTTGTTTTGAATGGTTATAAATGGGAAATAGTTGCTGAGAAAAGAGTTTGAGAGTCATTCTTGTGGTTGCCCTTGCAAGTGTCAGATAGAAGTAGTAGTACTATTTACTGATGTGCAGAAATCTCAGATATCTGTCATCAAAAATATACTGCTGCTTCAGTAAAACCTCTAGGGCAACGTTTGGTGTTTGAGTAGTTGAAATATAGATCTATAACGTTGATGTTTTATGAGATAGGGTTGTTTTACATGTTTGAATACGAGAAGTATTAAGGATAAGAATCCTAAGACTAATTGTTTTTCTTAAATGTATTAAATCTATAGGCGAAGTAGCCCGAGAAAAATTGCATTTTATCTTTGTATTTTCTGCATATTAGAAGTACTCGTTTTTATAGTGTTGCATAAGTTTTCTCCACGGTTACACGCTACATCATTACCCCACCCACTTTACTAAAATTATTTTTTTTAATTTTTGATAAATGTTTCTTTTTCATGATAAAGGAGTAAAAAGGTTTTTGAGATATTTTGCCCACAGTTTGATTAATACCTTTATTTTAGAATTAAAACATAAACATGGGGGTCAATGTGCATATAAGAAAGAAATTCAATAAAAACTGGTGTTTTTAGATAGCTTTTTTTTGTCCATTTAATCAGGAACGTAGAATATACATTCTACGTTCCTGATTTAATCTACTTCTCCCATTTCAAGATATTTATATGAAAGCTTTGTTTCTGGGCCTGCTGTGATACATAGATCACATTTTGTTTTGTTTTTCCTCTCCCCGTTTTTTTCTGATCTGATCAAATGAGTGCAGCTTGAATGCGGTTTAGTCGGAACGTGACGTCAGAATGAAATAAAGACTTGTAAACGGCGGATTATATAGGGGAAAAAAGAGGGTGTTACGGATCCACTCATTACTTTTTCATTTGTAAATATTTTGAAATAATTTGAGCACTAAATAAAAGCTGAATGTTAAAGCTTTGTGTGCATGTATAACTTTGATATATTTGGCGGATGAAATTATGTATGTAATAATATAAAAAATGAACGATCAGTCCAGATTTCTGATCATCCAGGTTAAAAAAATGGGTATCGCGGATACATTCATAACTTATTTATTTATTAACATATTGAAATAATTTGGGTACCAAATAAAGGCTGACAGTTGTAGCTTTTTGTTAATGTTTGATTTTGTCATATTTGACGGTGGAACACATGCATATGCTTTAACGTAAAAGATGAACAGTCAGTCCCGATTTCGGATCAGCCAGTTCAGTATTTATTAGATTAACATATCAAGTGGAAACATCCTACATGTACATTAGACAGGTAGTCACGGATTCACATGTAACATACATTGTATTAATTTTTTCAATAAATATCTATACACATTATTCAATCGCTGTCAGATTATGACGTTTTCATATGAATCTGATAATCAAAGATACGGAACCTAGTAAAGGAAAAACCACGAACTCGGGAACAGCGGAAAAATACAAAGCCATTATCTCGATTTGATTTTATTAACAGCTACTTTAATATCATTCATTTCAATACAAAAGATATGTTTATAGTATCTATGCCATCGGTTGTAGTACAAATAAATAAGCATAAGTAAATATGTACACAATATTATGCATTATTACATGTATATAATATAGATCAGAATAAAACATGTCTTGTCCATCACCTTCGAGACTATCATGCTGATTAAAGCATGTTATCGGTTTAAACCGCACTTTAAGTAAATGTAATACATGATATGTTTCCAGGTGCAAGTGAAGATGCCTGAAAAGCAGTTTTCTCTAGAACCTGGTGCCAGATAAGACAGGTTTTACTGTTGACTAACTACTACTATTGCAATCTGTTTAAAATACATCACAGAAATAATGAATAAACTCTATATACATGTATGTAGGTTGCATTAATGAATTAATACTATCGATTCAATTAACTAAAGAAAACTATGATCACTGAAAGAAATACCCGTGGAATGTATGTCGTTAGATGTAAGTTTTGAAGTCCCTTGAGCACTTTAAAGACTCAAATATACAAAAGTGAAATTACGGAAAGACTCGTATGTAACTTAAAATATTCTTCATGGCCACCGGTTTTGTATAATAAAAATGTAAAATAAACGTACACAGTAGCCACGTGATTTCACCGACAAGTGTCAACCACAGGTGTTGTTTATTGTCACGGGGTACATATCGTTTATTGGATTAAAGGACGTCGGAGATCATACGCACGTGCCATGTAAATGTATTCTACATTCGTTACAAACGGCAAGATTATAAAAAGATAAGATAACGTATAAATAAGAAAAAGAAAGAAATAAGCATACATTGACAATCAGTTACATCCTCAAACTTTTAATTAATTTCAACTTCAATACTAAAAATAAGAGTGAGATAATGAGAAAATTAGTCCAACTGCATAACATGTTTGAACTAGGAAGACACATTTACATATGCAGAGATTGAGAATGGCGATTGGCACCGAACCAAAAAGAAGTTAGCACAGCACTTTTTGTTTGCATCAAAGACTTGCAAAATTGCGTAGAATTGTGTAATCACTTTGAAGGTTCACATCAGTATAACCAAAATTGTTGTTTTTAGCTAGAGCCAACTGCGATATTGCAATTTTAAACTAGGAACTAACGACATTCATACTGGCATATATCGTTATCTTGGAATAACATTTACGAGTAATGGTTCTTTTCTTACAGTCTAAAACATACATATTTTCATCCGCCAAATATATCAAAGGTATACATGCACACAAAGCTTTAACATTCAGCTTTTATTTAGTGCTCAAATTATTTCAAAATATTTACAAATGAAAAAGTTATGAGTGGATCAGTAACACCTTTTTTTCTCTATATAATCTATATTGGATCCGCCGGATCCGCCGTTTACACCTGACCCTTAACGCATGCGCCCCTATTTGGCCTTGTCATTGAAAGAACGGATGGGGAGCAGTTAACCGATATACATGCTCTAATTATAGTGTGACGTGAGATTGTGACTGTATTGATTGCTAAAAAGGCGTTGTATTATGTTGATAGATATGAATCATTTAGTACTTAAACTATTAACCCATTCAAGAAACACTGGAAACGCAAAAGTATTTTATCGCCAAGCGGCCCGCTATATTTAGTACGTGGTGAGTAAAAGATGCATAGAGAGACTTAAGCAACTCAACTCAACCGTAGACACAGTCTATTTGTCTAGAAACGCTTTGATGAGAATTTTATCAAGGTCCGTCCAAAAGAGCACTTATGTTAGCTTGATATTTGGATGAGACCCCTGTCTAGAAACGCAAGAGTTGCCATTCTTTATATAGATTCGTATCTCATTGCGGGCCGCAGCGGCCCGCTATATTTAATACGTGGTGAGTAAAAGTAGCACTAGATCAAATATATGCGTCTCTCTTCATTGAAAAATTGAGGTACTTTTGAGATGAAAACTGTAGACACAGTCAATGTTTTTGGAAAGGCAAGAGTTGTCGTTTGTTATTGAGTTGTCGTTCGTTTGATCACAACTAGTGAGACCGGAGAGGATCTAAAAGGCAACTAGTCAGGCCGAATAATTTAAAGTCTTTTACCCGATATTTCCGTGGAAGCCGCAAGAGTATTGTTTTTGTGACATAAACTATCGAAACATCGTAATACATTTTGGAACCAATAGATACTTTTGAATTTTGAATTGCAAAACTCGGAATTCAACATAAAAAACAACGAATTTAAACTTGCTAACGCCTCTATCATCAAAAGTGTACATACCTTTAAATCGTCCGTTTTATTATATGCGTCTGAAACTTAGTCTAAAATTTAGGTATAAAACTGAAACTTATCAGCAAATTAACTTTACAGAGGCACTGATAGATGTCTTTTTGAAATATGACAACATATTTTTATGCTTTAAACACGTTGTAATTGTATTTTATGTAAATACGTGGTTCGAAAAGGGTACGAAAATGTCTGCATATTTCCGAAGTCAAATGTAGACAGAAATGCAATAATCTAAAGGGAAAATCAAATTCATTTCCCTAGACCATGCTGTCATTTACAAAGAACAGATATTGACTCAAAGTCACTCAATATATAAATAGAAATAAAAGTTATTGTATTGTAACTAAAACTTTCAAACTTTACCATGATTCTTTTGCTACACCTAATTTTGGCGGATACATTCATACATACATTAATGTTATTGTATCATAATTATCATTATTATTATTATTATTATTATTATTATTATTATTATTACAAAATATTACTAGAGTCTAATATGTTAAGTATGAAAGATAATAGCCTGCTATTTAAACATTCAGTTGTTGTTTTAGACAAGTTATGAAATTTTAATACAGCATTGTAGAGGCTCGTAATGACTAGGGGTGGGCAATAATAGACCCGGTACATTGCAATTCGCAGTATTTTGGAGTAAATCCTCCGTATTTATTACATGTAACTTGAATTTGATCTAATGCTTTGTTGTTGGTTTCCAAATAATAATTTTTTAGCGCATACGTATATTTCGGAATTAACGCGTGATGAATAGCCATTGAATTCAATATATCAGACCCTTGTGATAGTGATTGATTAAAATTTTTATAACATCTATTTATCAAATAAGATTAATGAAAAATATCTTTGTATTATAATACAAATGTAAATCATTTAAAAAAAGCACAGTTCAAACTTGCTGTAATTTTGTTCCGTGAAAATTGAAGACCTATAGAGGACATACCGTATAAATATTATTCGATAACAGTAAGGTTTCGATACTAGATGTGATGTCGTGTCAGGTTTTGCATGTTCAACCAGAATTGGTTTCGTTGACTTCTTTTGGGGCCATGCCTCAACATCAACCATCACCTATTTCCAAAATATTTACATGCCACTTTTGTTTGTGGGCCCGCTGTGATACTTTGTATCACAGTTTTTCTTGTTTTTCCTACGTCAATGTAGTCGGTCTTCGCAGTGCAATTGGTTTTACGAGTGGAGTTCAAACCCCATCCGAATCCACTTTTTTGTTCTTCTATTTTATTCATCTTTTCTAGCTTTTTAACCATTTTTAAATATTTTACGACAAATAATAATATAAATCTTAATTCATGTGAAACTAATATGGATAATGGCTGATTTTAGATCTGGTTATTTGAAAATCAAGACGGTAAAAGTTCCTCATTTTTTGCCATTATAATAAGAATAGTATAAAGACAAAATTTATCAGTCTGGAATCATTGGATGCCCCATAAATGAAATTTGCATATTTTTTTAGTTTAAACCTTTACTTTTTTATCATTTTTTCTTAACTTTGTAAACATATCTGCATCGCTATCATTTGGGCAGGCTCATAAGTGAAGTGTTGTTACTGTATTTCTACAGTGTATACTGAAAACTTTATTACCAAAATTATGTTAAATTGTTATAGTAGTAACTGAATATTGACAAATTATTCTTTCGGGTATACCGTTTAGTTAGTTAAGTACATATATCTTTTTAATTAGACGGTAAATTTCTTTTAGAATTTGAATATAAATCATCGAAACGGCATAGTTAAGGAAAATAACATTTGAAAAATAGACCGTTATAGGCTGAATACCTCAAGTTTACATGATGTCAGATCTACGCCGGATAGGTATTTGCTTAAGGCATAAGTTAAGCTTGGTCTCTGAATTCTTTTCATCACAAATTTCCGAAATATCTACATGTCAGTATTGTTTGTTGGCCCGCTGTGATACTTTGTATCACGGTTTTTCTTGTTACCCATTAAATACGGTACATGACTGGAGTGAAGCGGAAGAGAATTAACCTGGGTTCCTATTACTGTATTTTCTTTTTGTTTTAAAAAGGTCAAACAGAGTTTTGCATAATTTCATTTCAAATTACGTTGACGGAGAGTTTAAGTAAAACATGGTTCACGTCACTTTAGTTTAGTTTAAACTGATTTATTTTACATCGATTTGCAATTTCACTTTGTACCTATGACTACTGCTTGAACTTCTGACCAGTAATCGCACACCGAAGTAATGGATTGTGGAGGTTGCGGTCGAATGCCGCTGCAATGATTCGAACGCATGGCTTCCGAGTTTGAAGTCCGACGCTCTAACCCTGGCTTTTCCCTAATCAATTTCACATGAATAAGACTTAAAAAGTTGTTCAAAGGGCTCTGTGACAATTAAAGCTGTCATTATGATAAAGCTAAATTGATTTGGTGTATTTAGTTGTACTTGTACTCATTGTATTAAATGTAACTTTTCAGTCATTTCTTCTAGCTGTGACAGTGGCGTGACACGTTTTCAGAATGAAACACGTACTTGTCGATTGTTAAATCGCCTGTAATATTTTTCCATGTACTATAGGGAGTGTTTAATTCCGGTTTCTTAACTTATCATCTATATTCTATTAATCACTCCGTGAAAATAGCGTGTGTCTTAATTTGACTGCTACATACGCCCTGTACCAGTTATGTTAGTTTAATTTGTGTGGTGCCATCACATAGTTTCCCTTTGTCCAGACGTTGTTTTACAATGCTTTGGCGTGGAGCTTAGAGAATGAACTGTGTATTTGCCGAAAGGGCTCCTCTGACTAGAAAGAGACAAGTGTCATGGATGCTGTTCGCAAAATTATTTATATCCCTCGTCAACTTGCTTACAAATTGGCATTTTTGTCACAATAACTTCGCAGCCTATTTTTAATTATCAAGTTTGAACTGCTAATCCTTGCTATCAAGTTCTCCATTTATTGACGTACATGTACAAATGTATATCGATTCAGGATCCATTAGTCATGATATTATATAGTACTAAAGCGTTACCAGGTTACCGCCAATGCGGTTCTTTACGACCAACTGAACTATATATATATTTGTAAAATATACCCACATGGCACCTTCATAAACAATAAAAAATAAAAAGCATCCATGCTTCAGCTTTTACCCAATTCTTTATGCCATCTCAATGGTCGGTAAGGGCACGTTGCTATGGTTGAACTTGCATTATGATGAACAAGGCGAATTTTCCAAGACTGGTTCACTTGCCTACCAGGTTGACCGAAGAAGAAATTTAAAAGGTTTTCCGATTCTTAAAAGGGAAAGTATGGTTAAAAGTTAGTATCCATATATAGTGAGAAACTAGAACGATGAATATCCGCAGATGCCACATTAACCGAGTTGTTTTACCTTTTTGCTTGTCGCGGACTAAGCGTGGTTGCTTGACGTGTGATTGCGGGTGCCCGATGGAGGACACATTTAAAAATTTTAAATTAATTCCGGCCAACAGTTATTTGAGGACAACATGCCGATGATCGATGATCTGCACAACGAAGCTCCTTTGAAGTGTTATTGATTTTCAGTCAGTGGTTGCTGAGAAACAGTGCACACAAACAAACAACTCGAGGTTTAATACAGGTTTGAAACAAGAGGCCATATATCTCAGATATCAACAGAGAACATCTGCAACCTATGCCTATACCTGCACTATGTGCAAACTTACTGTGTGTATCCTGAAAAAAATGTTATATTCTATCAACTACAGGACGACTATGGAAATAAGGGAACTCGCATTCCCTCACTTTTTGTGTTATCTTGTGTTTTTGAAAGACAGCATGATCCATTTTAAATTCAAAATTTATGTTCATACTTTCTTAAAAATGAATTCTTAGTTTGTACCAATGTGGTATTCGTTAGCATTTTATTTACTAATTGTGTTATTTTATAGAAAAAACATTGTATTGTGTCACGTCTTTGTGATCAGTAGATACCATTTATCAATTTTGGTGCAGTAGGTTAAAGGCCAAACTCTTATTACATGTATTTGTATGGAGTTGGGTTTCATTGTATTAGTGTATGATTTGCAAGCTGGCGAATTACTGATCAGGGACACCAAACTCCCTGCAGCAGTTTCTTCCCATGAGAGCGGAGTTGATCTAGGAGTTTGCAGGGACACAGCATTATTGTGAGGAAAATCTGATCTATTTTATACTCACCTTTGTACAAGTTAAGCCTTTTCAGCAGTGTTACAATCAATACAAGCTATGCATGTGTTTTAAATATTGTAATTTTTCTTGTTTATACACTTTATGCTATTGTAAGTTTAATGATTACACTAAACTTAGTTATGTGTATGAATGAAATAATGAACTTATGTTAGCTTTTAGATGGGAAAACTGTTTATGAATGAAACTCAAAATTATGTTCTATTTTTATTTTAAATGTATGTGAAGTTATTATTGCGAGTAACATTGATATGTCTTTAAGAGTTGAATAAAGTATGTAAGTATATGTGGTGAACTTGATGTACTATGATCGAAGACCTGTATAGTTCTTACAAATTAACCATGGTAACAAGCGGTATGACAGTCTTGTCAACCTACTTTGTTAACGTACCTTGTTGAAAAATTGTACTGTCCATATTTGTGCAATATCCCATTGAAATTCCTGCTGTACTTGATTCACAGTATACTCTCACAAAGATGTAGATATACTAAATACATGTATTAGTATTTTCCAGGACAACTTTCAATGTATTGTCAGTGTATTTTAGTATTTCTAGCTCACCTGGCACACGTGCCAGAGAGAGCTATAAGAACCTCTCAATGTCAGTCGTATATATCCACCATTTCCTTCAAACAACTCTAACCACCGGAACAACGTTGAGGAACCTTGGCAGGGATGTTCGTTGCATGAAGTTATATCCCTGCAGAACAATGGTTGCTATGGCAACAAAAACCAAACACTTTAAAATCACTGAAACAACATGAACCGTAGAGCTTGGATACTGGCATGTAGCATTACATTGCGGATCTCTATCAACATTTTTCGAATCATGA
>JAFMSR010003100.1:0-17130 GCA_022818135.1 Saxidomus purpurata | reverse complement strand
AATTTTGGAAAGCCATAAGTGTTGGTTGAAGTTTTAAATCCTATTATAGTTGTCATCATGGTGGTGAATTGTGGGTGGGGAACATAAATTGAGATTGTGCACAATTAAGTGCTGAGAAAGGCTGTGATAGTTTAACCATTGTTGTTATTATTTATTTTTTATTTTTTCCCTTTAATGAAAGCCTAAGGTCAGTTAAGATTTGTTTCCCTTTTATTTATGTTGTTATTTTGTTTTGATTATGGAACTGACACACAAGTTTCTGGTAAAGAAAGCTTGTTTCAATCAAAGTAACAAATCATTTGTTTCTTCATTCTGTTCATCCAAGATCAGTGATGTATGCTTGTACAATAGATTGGCTGGTGTGAAATTTGGAACATTATTCTCTTGGTATTCGCATGCACACCAAATTAGGTCATCACAATGTAAGTCAGCCATGCTGATAAAAAATTAACAGGATTTATGTAGAACACTGTAATCTATTTATACATGTACTTAATTGATTCTTCTTGTAAACCAGTAACAGGGTTTGTTACAGTTGCTGACTGATTGCACCAAACTGATTACCTGTTCATATTGAACATTATAACTATGCAAAACTAAAACACCATAATAAACGGTTTGTTTTAACAATTTTGTTAAAAATGTAATATTAAATTTCTGTGGGTTATTATTGCATTGTCATATTATACCTTAAATGAATAAATTAACTGGAAAATTTTCCTAGGGGAAAAATAAGTTTGATAATGTAATAAATTTTAATTTTCCCTAGCAAATTTTAAAATAAAAGTATGAAATGAATAAGAGAAATTATAGATAGATTATTCGAGTAACATTTTCCAGTTAGATTAAGGCTGAATGTGAGGATAGGGATGTTTTGTTTATAACTGATTTTTCCCAAAGTAGTTTACGATGTATATATACAAAGACCGTTTCCAAATCACGGTCAGAAAAAATGTTAGTATAAGCACTGGGAATTGTTTCATGCGGCGTAAGCTTGGTGCATCTGATGTGCTACAAAATCGATAAGGGATTCGTTTTTTTTCAAGCAAAAGTAACCATTGCATATACCTATATAGCCCATTACTATGAACAGGAGGTTTTTTTCCTTTATGCAGAAGCCTGGACAGGCTTTTAAAACATTGTTTATCATTCTAGTGCCCAAATAGTTTCCACTCATGGTCATTTCATATACAACTATGCATACAGTATGCAATTTTTTTTTATCACTACCTTTTTCTGTTTAAATAAATGTAATCATGTGTCAATACATGCTTTTTTGTCTTTTTCCATTTGTTAAGCTTTTAAAAGAGAATTTTGAAAAGAATATAGTGTGTTTGATCATTCATTAATAAAATCTTTGAGGGTTGACCACAAAACTGCAGTAACTTATATGATATAAAGAAGGACTTACAGCAGTTTTGCAGTCAACCCTTGTAATGTCGTTACAAGCATGAGTAGCAGTATGTTCGAAAAAAGAGTTTTACTTTTCGTATGGAGTCAGTTGGATGTGTGTAATTTGATACGGTTGTTGAAGTCTCGATAATTCTTGTTCGGGGAAGAACTGCATAAGAAATTGATAATGTAACCACTACCCTGGTAAAGACAGGTATTTCTGCTGTTGTGACCGCCAAGTGAAAACCTTGATCAGTCTGTGCATCCATCTTTGCTGTCTAATGAAAGTTTACACTGTTGATAACTATGTATTTTTCATTAATAAAAACCCCAACAAAGTGGAAATAGAATGGTACCATCCTAACTAAAAGCAGTACATGTACATTTTAGAATTTGGCAGGGCTATGTGTTATATATAAAACAGTAAGGTGCCTTAATTACATGCTGTAGTAATGGTAGACAGTAAAGGCAATTTTGATAAAGATTATGTTGAGCTGTGTAACTTCATAATGATGTAAGATGAAATAGAAAATTAATATTTCTTCATGTCATGGTAATTTGTCTTTTGTTTGTTAATGTGAACGAGCAAGATCATTTCATTATGATTTGGTATACAGTGTAGAGTAGAAGCTGCCTTGGAGTTGACTGTTTAACACTTGGACTTACCCAAAATCAGTTGCTATCATTATTTGCTTGTACTGTTGTCGTCATTTGCAGAAGAAAAGGAAAATATTAAAACCTCAGGGTTTTATGCAGTTCTTTTCTACAAAATGGTGTTGTGTCATAATCTACCTCATAAAATCTTGTATAGAAAGTTGCATTCATACTGAAAGGTCAAAGCTGTGTAAAAGTCTGAAACAGACTATATGAAAATCATTGAATTTGAAAAAAAGTATGGTCTGTTTCTGAAATGTTGAATTGATATCCATCATGCCTCTGCAGAACTGTGAGTCAAGAGTATGGTCATTGCAGTAATCATTAAAGGGAAAAGTTTCATATTTTAATAATAATTTTCAAGCTTTCAGGTAAAGTTGTCAATAAAATTCTTTAAAAACTTTGTGAGACATTTATGATGAAAGTATATTAGAGGTAATTCTAGGTATACCTAGTTTGTTAGTAAGACCACCTGCATGCTTTCATTATTTAAATTTCAAAATTTATCTAATAAGTGAGATAAAAAATTATGATTTTTTTCATGATAACTGGAGCTGGTAATTTCTTATCTTTCAACATGTAAAGATTTTATGGGAGGTATTGGAAATAAACATTTCAATATAAGATAATAGTGACATTGGATAATAAATACAACTAGAGCGAAACTTTTGTTTATCTTTTTCAGTGAACTGCATCTAATTTTAATGAAATAACCGTAATTATAAATATTTTAATGGCAAAATTATTGAGCTTTTCATCTACTATCCCACGCTTCTAAAGTGTGAACAATTCAAAACATGAATGAGGCTAAATGAGAAATTTAAGAGGTACATGTTCTTGTGCCCTTTCAAAAACTTTAATAGGGAGCAAATGGATTCATCTATGAATAGATAGATATATTAAGTAAACATTAACTGATGAATGTTGTACGTTGGTTATTTTGTAACAATAATGGCAATAAATCTGAAAAACTCTGTTTTAGTATTACGAATACAGTCTCTCAGGTTTTGATAACTGCTGCGATAATGATGTGGGGCACAAAGAAAAATGGGCATTCAGACATATTTTGTATTAGTGTATTGACGATTTGTTGTAATTATATCAGATCAACATTAAAACTAGTTTCTGAAAATTGATATTTTTACTGGGAAGAAATACCTATTATATTTTATTTTTTTGAAAAATGCATTTGTTGTTCCATATGTAACAAAGCCATGTCAACAAACCGTTTCAGTACTCCTGTAATTTGTACTCGTTTTATAAAGTTTGTTGAAATAGTGCAGTACTATAAGACGATTTGAAATTTCACTTACTATCAAGGACATGAAAATAGTAGACAGTAATTTTTAAGTTATTTGAAATAAATAACATTTCTAAAGTTTTCATCTATTATATGGAAATGCTCAAAGATACTTAATAGGACATTCATTAATTAAAATACGGGGATAAACTGTTTTGAATATATTTTGTCTGAATGCCCATTTGCCATGATGTAAGCAATATTAACTTTAGTAGAGAAAGGTCACTTTAAGTTACTGTTACTTTTGGTGTTCTGTTAATCATAATAAAGTATACATGCACATTCTGGTGGGAAAGTATGTTAAGTCACATACTTCTAGTATGGACTGTTACTGGACATGATCTAGTTCTGATATTTTGTTAGTTTTCCATCACCAGATGCTGTCGGTAACGATTCTTTTTTGGTGTCGGTTCAAGATTTTTATACGAGCAAATGAAAATAAGTTATCAAGAAAGCATACTCTGCAGTCTTTTGAATGCTATTCATATTTATATTAACATAACGATTAACAGTAAAACATTAAAACTTAGGTTTAAATTGACTCAGTATATTAAGTGCATGGACCTGAAACTAACACTGGAGAGAAAGTGACTGCTGATGTAAACTTTTGTATAAAAAGAAAACATCAAGTGATCTACAATGCATTTTTCTGTAGACAGACCAGGGCTATGACGATTTATAACTTTTCCCCAGAAGCATGTCGTAAATATCTGGCTCTTGATTGGTCCATTTTGAAGGGAGAAGATAAAATATTTGAGACTGAGGTCATGGTGAAAAGTTGTATAATTGATAATGTAGGATTGGATATTTTAACCATGTAATATGCTGGATTACAAATGTTCATTTGTTTTCATTATGTTGTCATTCAATACATTTTGTTTGTGCACATTATTTATTTTTTGATTGTGTTGTGTGATTACTTTTTCCGAATAGGTGCCAAATGTAGATTTAGATCTTAAAATTGTTACTTTATGAATAAGCTATCTTCTTTTCTTCCTTTCTTTTATAAATAGTGTATGTAGGTTCTTCCTGGATTTCTCAACAGGTAGAATAGAATAGTAATAAATCTATATTAGATCTGACATGTTGAATTTTTAAAGAAATGCTTACAAGAAGTAGGTAGCACTTTAATGCATATCTACCTTGAGCTACCATGAGCTGGTCTAGTTATCAGAATAATCATGATTTATTTTATTGATTGATTTTCAAGCAATTTATGACTTATTTCTAAATGTTTCAAGGACTTTACATCAGAGAGTTCTTTCTACCATGTACATAACACTCTGCTGAGCAGAGGGGTCGTAGATTTAGAAAGTAGAGTAGAGTAGAAATTCGTTTTTAAATAGCCTTTAAGTTTCCTTTGTTTAAGACATAACCAATATGCAGAAATAGTTTTTCTCCGTAACAAAAACAAAATCATTGATAAAATGGTTCACTCTTTTTGTCAGGTAAATACTCTAATATACTTGATATGACATTAAAACATAGATAAATTTCTTTGTAAGTTTTTGGTAAATTTGTTTGCATGAAATATAAATCAAAGCCAGACCCCACAGCATGCATTTTGTTATCTTTCTCTGAAGTATAATGATATGTCATATGTTTTTCTTTAAAAATATACATGAAATTTGATTTTGCTTGGAAATGATTTCAAACAAAAATTTAGAATTTACAAAGTGTGTTTTATCTGTCAAATAAATACAGGCCGTATGATAAAGCCATTACATTTTCATAGCGTTTAAAAACAACGAAGACATGTATTGAGTCCTTTTTCCTTTTCTGCTTTTCTTGTTCATACTCGCTCATATTCATGTACACTAAATATTTTTCTCATAACTAGAGATACAAGTTTTGACTTAATAGAGGTCATTTGTGCAGTTTCGTTTTCGAGCATGGCTTGGGATCCATTTTGACTGAGAAACACTTAAAAGTTTCACTTCATTTTTTAGCAGTAGAAGCTGCAAAACTTGTGTCTGTGTTTTAACTCGTCATCTATACCTTTTGTCATGCTAGCACAAGTTAACTAAAGCCAGGGCAATGTTTATATGTCCACCTTTCATTGTTTTCTGTTCAAAGTGATTTGTTGTATAGCTGTACATAGCTTTTAATTATTGTAAATACTGTAAATACAACATTTTTTGTATACATAGAAATTAATTTATTATTGGAAAAAACATTGTAATGTAACGTTGATGTATAGGACATTACGTTGCCATGGATACCAAGTTAATACATTGGTTGCTGTGGTTACACAGATTGGTTTTTTTTTTAAGTATCAAAATACATCTGTGATGTGACAGGGACAGGTCAGGATGATTTATTGACATGTATAATGCCTTTTATATTCTGTTTTTGTTTTTATTTCACTCATTTTTTCATTCACTTAATATGTTCTCGGTAGCATAGAATTGCTGTTGTTGTTGAATACATAACATGAAACCATATAGAAACAAGCAAAAGGGTGTACATGTACTTTAAGCTATTAAAATCAGCATTTTGGAATCATGGTAGTTTCGTCTTTATACAGTACGGTAATCAACAAGATTTAGGGAAACGGTTTTCTTTATTGAAATTTTAATGAAAACCTGATACTTGACAGTTCTATGTAGTTCTTCTGAGCAACTTGGTTTCAGATACTTTGAGACTTCATATAGATACTGAAATGTATTGTGTCAAAACTACTGTTAGAATTGACGTTTCATCAAAATAGTATGAAAATCCAGTCTTCCATTAACTGCTTATTAACACACCTGGCACAAAGTTCCAGGGTGATGTTTTAGGATCACTGGATGTCTGCCGTCCACAATTGAATTTTCTACCATGATTGTTCTGTGGTCAAAGTTTGCCCTGCGCCAAGGATCACTTGTTTTACATAGACTACAGATGGAACTTTAAAAATCTTGTCCTAAACTGTAGGGTGTAAACCTTTGACATTTAGTGTGTAGCATTGCCTAGTTGTCTTCTACAAACATTGGTCAAATTATGCCCAAGGGGTTAAAATTGGCCACATCCTATTATATTACATTGATTACATGATTGCAAGGTCTAAAGCTTAGATACTTAGTATGTAGCATGGTCTAGTGGTCCTCTCCCATGATTGATGTAATTATACCCCTTGGACCAAAATGTTTGCGGGCATGATATCTTGGCCAAGTTTCATAACCATTCAATTAGCTCCAAGCACTTTTGGATTATGGCCCTTGAATTATCAAAAATTGATAAAATTAGCCTTTTCAAACAATTTTAATGCAGTCTTCACTGAATTTGAACAGAATAGTTTAATAGCCACCTACATAGCTGCAGTCACTCTGGAGTTATGGCCCTTTAATTCCTGAAATGTGTTTACCAAATTTTATTGTCCTTTAATTGAGTACCGCTTGATCTACCCCCTGACTTTTGACAGACGTATTTTGTAACAGTTCGGCACTTTTATTCATTGGTGACCTTGAATTTGATGTAATTTTCCTCCATTCAAACAACACCACCTTTACATAAAATTGAAATCTTCACAATTACTGAACTTTTAGTTTGTTTTTGCAACTTTGTTGTTGACTTTGTATAAGGGCCAGTGGTATCCAGGTGAGCAATATAGGGTCATCATAGCCCTTTTTTTGTAAGGCTTTGTTATGCAGCCAGCTGTAGACTTACAGATGAGAAAAAAAAGCAGCATTTTGCTTAAAGATTTCTTATACCTTTTGCATTTTATTAAACTACCTGCTTTGTGCTACTTACAACAGAATTACCCCAGCCAGAAGGGACATTCTTCTCTTGCCATCACCATCTATCCTTTGCTTGTGTCAGAATTTTGTCTCTGCCCAGTAACTTGACACCTACACAGCATTCACAGTCTTCCAAATTTTAGGCAACACTGGCCGTGGTAAATTGAGATCACTTTCCTCTTTTGGGGTCAGCAAAAACACTTGCTGAAAGTGGTTTCCACTTAAATTACAGGAGAATCCACCTCAAACTTTGTAAATAGCTTTCGATGGAGGATGGGTCTAGGCCAGTGTACATTTATCATTGAAAATGCTGTCAAATTTGAAACAAGATGTTTAGCGAACTGTCGTAAAACTACAAAAGGTGTGCTTCACAAAGCCAGTAGATTACCCAAATAGCTTTTACAGGTCCAAAGTATATAACATTGATGACTTGTATATGTTTTGCCCTCATTAGCAGATGAACACTTTATCCAAGAGTCCCATATCAGTGTTCAGTCAATGATTACTGTTAAATTGAGGTGGTGCATATCACATTCTTGCTGGAAAGGTAGGAAATTATACTGGGACAGACTTGTGGTTTTCTCATTAAACTCTAGCTATTTTTTCATGCAAGAGTGTGCTTCTATATCTTTATAATGGCTACAAAAAGTAAAAAAACTGGCGTTTTCTGTAATTACATTCTGCATTTTTAATGGCATAAGACATGCAAAACATACAAAATGACAAGAATCTTAAGTTTTTAGGGTTCAGATGGATTGACAGCTTATTTACCTTTAATCTTGTTTCTTAATAGAACTCTGTAAAATGTGGATTTTTGCTTGTTAGCAGATTATATATAAGCAAACTTGTAATTTTTCAAACTTTTTGTTCTCTGACAGAAATCAAAAACATTTACTAATGGCTGAAATATGTGAATTTACAAGTAACTAAATTTCAAACATGGTTTGATAATTCTAGTGGAAAAAGTTGTTTTTATCATACACTTGTTTCTGACTTGATTCCACTTTCACGACTTGTTTAAGACATGTAGCAGATTTCTGCTGTTGATCTTGTTTTATCTTTTAAATCTTAGCCCTTACCCTGCACTGGAAGAAAGTAGTTCTGGAAGAAAGTAGTTCTTCCTTTGTGAAGAGTGTAGATCATGATCAGTCTGCTCATCCATGTGCTTTGCTTCTTTTTCTACACTGTACATCTAGAAATTTTAAATGAGAACCTTTTACCTTTATAAAGAATAAATGAAGGAAAATTTGATTGGGTATGATTTAAATCACTTATGCTTAAAACCCGTGTGAACAATTACTGGACAAGTCCATTGTCAGACATTAAAACCTGTGTGAACAATTACTGGACAAGTCCATTGTCAGACATTAAAACCTGTGTGAACAATTACTGGACAAGTCCATTGTCAGACATTCAGCAGGGTAGGGGTTAAATCACTGTTTATGCTTGTTGTTTCTTGGTATTTATTGCATTTCATAAATGAGCCTGCTGTGTGAAAACCAATGTTAGGCCTTTGCTGTCAGTATGGACTCGGATCACACTGCACAGATCCCCTTCAGTCTGATTGAATCCATACTACTGGCTTACACATCACAGACAACCCTAATAACTATATAGCACTTGTAACCATGGTAATATTCCACTTTGATGACACTTGTTTCTCTTCTTTTAATGAAGACTTATCAACATGAAAATGTTGGTTTTTACACAACACAGCTCCAATAATGTTGCCTTATAATTAGAGTGGAGTCTTTCAGTATTATGCAGTTAACATGTTAGCAGATTTTAGATATAGTTGCATTTTGTAAGCTTTAAAGAAGCACTATTTGCCAGATAGGTTTCTATGGGGACAACAGCAACAAAAATACTTTAAAACTTGATGGAAAGATATACAATGTACATGATATTTTTGACATTTTGCAAGACTTACTTTAAAAAAAGTGATTAAAACTTAGTAACAGGTAATGCTTCTTTAAATGTATGCTGGAATACTGTCAATTTGTAACATCATGAACAGGAATGAGTAGATTTTGTGATGCTGATCAATTTAGAGCGGCAAAAGGTAAACTGTTACTTAAAAGCATTGGCCATAACACTATGCAAATTCATGGACACATTGTGTATATATATCCATATGTTATGTGTTACTGTTTGATTTATAATATCATGATTGTAGCTCTATAATAAATCTGATTCAGTGTGCACAATAGTTACAAAAAATACAGATCAGTTTTTACTTGTGGATGTGTTTTTAAATTGGTTTGATGTTATTATGTAAAGCTAAATTCTCCTGTGAGCAGAATATGGTACAATTTGCTAGATGCTGTAAAATCATTTAAAATGGGCTTCCTGTCATTGGCAGTAGACAAATAGAAATTAAAACTTCTTTTTTTACCCCTTGTCGTACTGCTTTTGAAAAACAAATTTAAGAACATACCTGAAGTAAAATAAGAGAAAAGCAGGAAAAATATTCATATATTTAGATCTTTGCTTGATCTAGAGATCTCCCAACTGCAGAAAATGTCTCTAAAATGATTTCACATTTAGATATTATAACACAAGACAAAGTCTAGTTTTATAAAAGGGGACTAGACAGACATTCATTTACTTTGCACCTTGCTTATATGTATATCATGATATGAAAATAACCAGTCCTTGATTAATCCTTTCTTGTAATATTAGTAGAGAAAACTAAAGAGTGGTTTGTGTTATTTTTCACTGTTTTTGAATGACATCTTATGGTGCAGAATTTCTTTTAAATAATAGGTTATTTTCCATTTCAAGAACAAAATGTGTAGCATGTAGCAGTAACGATTATGGCAACAAGTTCACAATATTGGTGCCATGCACTTTCCTACCGACTTAATTCTCTTAGCCTCTTACCTCTTTGAGCCAGACATGTCTGCTGTTGGGACCAGTGTCGACCATGTCAACCTAGCACATTCAGGCTGTTTGATCATAGTCTACACTGTTTGCAACTCAGCTTTTGAATATTCATTTAGCAGCTTGTGAATGATGAATGGTACTATCCGGTTTGGACAGGTCCATTTAAGAAAGGAAGGAGAGTCAGGGTTAAAGTGATTCTACTGCATTGTGAAGCCTAAAGCGTAAGTCTAAGACCAAAGATAGGGAGTAGGTCTTTATTTACATGTTAAACAACAGTTACAAATCCTTAAGAATCTCAAGAAATCCACGTATATACCAAAGATATGTGTGTTTTGTTGCATGTATTTAAAGTTTAGAAATATTGTATGATCAGTTGGGTTTATTACGAAGAAATCTTATTGCCTTACAATGAATGTTACAATTATTTTAATAAATATTTTTAAGGAATTGGGTATGTAAAAATCATAAGCAGGTAAAATTATGTGTTGCTGTGTATTTCTGACCCTTTTGTGAAGTATATTTTTCATAAAAGATGTTTATCAAAATCAAGTTCCATTTGTGTATGGAAGGTATAGAAGATGGTCATGGAATTTCAAAGAAAAATAACATAAAATACCATAATTGTATAAATGTTTTGTAACATACTATCTTTAGCATAGTTAGAATGGTACTTTTACATTTTCAAGCAAAGGGAGGTAATGCATGGAGGAGAAATACGACAGACTGTTCAGAAATACATAGTTGTACAGGCAGATGTTATTCTCATACTAGAGTAAATTTTATGACATGTTAAGCTTATATTACTAGTATTATACTGTGTAGAGCACTGATTATGTCCTCAAGCCAAAGGTATTAACTTGCAGAAATGATGAAATAAACTTTATGCAGTAAATGCATTGTTTCTTCATGGACATATTGTTGTTCTTTTAAACCCTTGCTAGATATAGGAGTACATATACATGTTGCATAACAAGCCTGTGAGATAGAGTCACTGGGGCCAAGTTAACCTGCTGTATGTTTAGTACAAGTGTTTAATTACTTTAAAATTGAATTTTCTGGATATGGCAGATGGTGGATGCTTAATCTGGGACAAGTTCAGGTATACAAATGTATTTGAATCACATTGTGTGACAGTACAGTCAGACTCGGATGCTGAATTTCATCCTCTACAGTTTTGATACTGCTTGTAGATGCAGAACACAGAATTGGTCAAATCATGGGAAAAAAAACTACAGAGGCCGAACTTGTGACCTAGTCTGAAGGCCAAATGAATTCTGGGTCATTTACAGATGCAATCCTCTAAGATACAATGTGGTAAACCATTACCTGTTCTGAGACAAACCATCTGTAGTGTCATGTAATTTATTCTTTGTTTTGAAAAGAAATAATGACAAGTGATATGTATAAGTGTTAGTAGACAAAGAAGTAGCATTTGTTGTGTTAAGCCTGGTTAATGACTGTTGATTACTAGTAAATCCTTACAAAAATGCAGTTTATGTGGTGCATTAGTAAGGTAGCACAAGTTTTTCCAGCACTTAGGGTTTTTAGAGCACTGAGATTGCCTGATGTCCATCGTCATTCGCTGTATGTCAACATTTGGTTTTGTTTACACTCTAGCCCTCACATTTTCAGACTTAAAAATTTGTATTGGTAAAACTTAAAAAAATCTCTCTGAAACCACAACGTCTAGAGCTTAGGAATTAGGCATGTAGCATTGCCTAGTGGACCTCTACCAAAATTGTGATCCCCAGTAAAAAATGATCCCACCTTTGGGGGTCATTTGATTTTACATCGGCTTATATAGGAAATACTTTTAAAATCTTCCTCTCTGAAACCACCAGGCATAAAGTTGAGACATTTGGCATGTATCATTGCCTGATTGACCTATACCAAGATTGCTCAAATCATGAACCCCAGGTCAAAACTGACCCAGCCAGGGGTCACTTGATTCAACATAGGCTTTTATAGGAAAACTTCAAAAATCTTCTTGCCTGAAACCACAAGGCCCAGGGCTTATATATTTGGATTATGTCTGTGATTTTGTCTGTGCATGTGCGCATCAAAATTTTGCTTCAAATGACCTACACCATTAGGCTTATTTTGATCAAACGTTACAGGAATGGTCTTAAGTTTATACTAATTTATTTTAGTGGGATTGTGAAGGAAGCTTGAAGCTTATCGAGTCACTCTCGAGTTCGATTCCTGGAAAAACCAGTACTGGTGTCATATGAGGAGGTACGGTCGTGACCCCAGTGGGGCTAGAACCACAACCTCCTGGATGCGGGGAAGACACCTTAACCTCTACATCACCGCTCCCCTTTTGTCATTGGATGGTACTCTACCATAATTGTTCAAAGAAATGTGTTCAAGACCTTTGGTTGCTATGTAAATGGAAAGGAAAAACGTAAAAATTCTTCTCAAAAACTGGATGGCCCAAAGCTTTGATATTTGGTAGTGGACCCCTATCAAGAGTGCTCAAATCATGAAGCCCCAGTCAAAATTGACACCGTCCTAGAGGTCACTTGATTTTAAGTAGGTTTCTATAGGAAAAACTTTAATAAAAATCTCTGAAATCACAAGGCCAAGAGCTTAGATATTTGGCATGCAGCATTTCCTAGTGTACCTCTGCCGAGCTTGTTCAAATCATGACTACTGGTCAAAACTGACCCCTCCCTGGGGGTCACTTGATTTTACATAGGCTTATATAGGGAACACTTAAAAAATCTGTAGACTTAACACAAGGCCCAGAGTTTAGATATTTGGCACATTGCATTGTGTTGTGGACCTCTTCTAAGATTGTTCAATTAATGAACCCCAGGTCAAAATTGATTTTACATAGAGTTACATAAGGAAATATTTAAAAAATCTTCCATAAATCCAAAAGGCCCAGAGCTTATAAATTTAGTAAGTAGCATCGTCTTGTAAACCTCTACCAAGATTGATCAAATCATGAATTCAACTTTGACATTGGCTGACCTTGACCAACTTTCTTTTTTAAAGTGCAATGCTACTCAGTGAGCTATATAGGGCCACCGTAGCCCTCTTGTTTATGTTTACACTGTAGCACCTTCATTTCTTCACAAACCATAATAATATTTACACAGAATATGACTATATAAGATCATGGATAAGTGTGATTATAGCCTTGATCGGGTTTATACTTTGAGAGTTATGCCCCCTGATAAAACAAAACTTTGAATATGTTAGTTTACACTCCAGCACCTCCATTTCTTCACTAATCCTAATCATATTTACACATGACTAAGATTTAGGACGAGTTTCATTATGAGCATGACCTGATTAACATACATGTATTTAGAGTTGAGGCCTGTGATTATACGAAAATTGCAATTACCAGAAAATCTCGAATGCTTGATTTCGGACTTCATCAGATTAATACATTGAGAGTTATGGCTCCTGGATTAACAAATATTGTAATATTAATTATGTTTACACTTTAGCAAACTAATTTCCTCATTTAATGTTTGCAGGGAATGTGTATAACCATAAGACCTCAGTTGATTTCAATTATGGCCTAGATCAGAGTAGTACAGAGAGTAATAGGACTGATTTTTAACAAAACTTGCAAAGTTTAATTAAGTTTACAGTCTAGCACCTCCCATCGTAATCAGATTTACAATGTGACTGGGCGAAGTTTGTCATGTGACCTTGACCATTACTTATTATTGATATTCCTTCTTTTGAAGTTATAGGGAAGAAAGTTGGACAACATGAACAGTTTAGAAAACAAACAATACTTGATCATTACTTGAGCTGGTGAATAATTTGATAAATGATTCTCAGGTGTGCACTCTAGGGCCATCATGACCCTCTTTTTGTATCTCTTGGTGATTTGAAATTTCCAGTGGGTCACTTAAATAAGCCAGGAATAAAAAGGGCTATGAAGTTGATCCTGGTCAGTCCGTCATCACATGCTCATATAAGGAAAGCTGTCCTATTTACTGTGGTGTTGGCATCACACCTTAACAAAGCCACTGTCCTACTTACTGTGGTGTTGGCGTCACACCTTACCCAAGCCGCTGTCCTACTTACTGTGGTGTTGGCATTACACCTTAACCTAGCCGCTGTCCTACTTACTGTGGTGTTGGCATCACTTCTTATCTTAGCTGCTGTCCTGCTTACTTTGGTGTTGTGTCAACCTACCGCCCCTGCTCCTGCTAACTTTTGGCGTCCACCTAACCTAGGTGTCCTACTTACTGCGGTTTGGCATCACTTCTTATCTTAGTGTTCTGCTTACTTTGGTGTTGGTGTCACACCTTAACCTAGCCGCTGTCCTGCTAACTGTGGTGTTGGCGTCACACCTTAACCGAGCTGCTGTCCTGCTTACTGTGGTGTTGGCATCACATCTTAACTTAGCTGCTGTCCTGCTTACTGTGGTGTTGGCATCACACCTTAACTTAGCTGCTGTCCTGCTTACTGTGGTGTTGGCATCACACCTTAACCTAGTCGCTGTCCTGCTTACTGTGGTGTTGGCATCACACCTTAACCTGCCCGCTGTCCTGCTTACTGTGGTGTTGGCATCACACCTTAACCTAGCCGCTGTCCTGCTTACTGTGGTGTTGGCATCACAGTGGTGTTAGCATCACACCTTAACCTAGCCGCTGTCCTACTTACTACCGCTGTCATGCTTACTGTGGTGTTGGCATCACACCTTAACCTAGCCGCTGTCCTACTTACTACTGCTGTCATGCTTACTGTGGTGTTGGCATGACACCTTAACCTAGCCGCTGTCCTGCTTACTGTGGTGTTGGCATCACACCTTAACCTAGCCGCTGTCCTGCTTACTGTGGTGTTGGCATCACACCTTAACCTAGCCCCTGTCCTACTTACTGTGGTGTTGGTGTCACACCTTAACCAAGCTTTTGTTATGGCAATAAGTGTTTCTTCTACACAGTTACAGAGATTGCTTTGCAGCTGACATTCAACATAAACAGTCATGTTCACTATCCATAACTATGTGAAGGATTTGGCCCTTTTTCGATTGTTCAGGTTTTCATACCAGTCATTTCACATACTGCTTTGAAACTTGCATCACCTTTTTATCATCATATCCATCTGTAGGCAAGAACAAATAACTCTGACAATGGTTTTGACTGAATTATGGCCCCTTGCAACTTAATATTTAGGTTAAATTTTTTACATGGAATATGGCATAACCAATTAAGATACCTTTAAAACTTACCTTTTACGGTCATCATATAGGACTCTGATGAAGATCTGCATATGGACAAACTTATACATGCATCCACAAAAATCATCAATGACCTCCCTGAGTCTGTAAAGTCCACAGTTCTCCTCTTTGCTGATGACTGTCTGCTGTACCGCACCATCAAACAGCAATGACCATGGAATACTCCAACAAGACCTACAACAACTGGAAGTGTGGGCCGAAGCATGGGGAATGAAGTTTAATGCAAAGAAGTGCTACATCATGTCCATCAACCAGAAATCATCAAAGTTTTACCAACTAAACAATCACATCCTACAACAAGTGCCAGAAAACCACAATATCAGAAGATCTCAAATGGACATCACACATCACCAAGATCACCAAAAAATACATACGCAGCAGGCAGGACTGACTGTTTTTATTTTTGAAAACAGTCAGTCCTGCCTGCTGCGTATTTATATACAGTTTTAGCCAATTGTGAGCATACTCCTTGCGGAGTGATGCAATCACTGGAAATGATGATGATGATGAATGAAAAAGCCAACTCAACACTAAGTTTTCTTCGCAGAAACTTAAAACACTGCCCCCAGAACTGCAGAAAAACAGCATATCTTTCACTTGTACGTTCCACCTTAGAATACAGTGCTATAGTCTGGGATCCCAATCAACAAAAAGATACAGATAAGCTAGAGAAAGTACAGAGGCAGGCAGCCAGATTCATCACCGGGGACTACTCAACCACATCCACTGGCTGTGTCACCAAGATGCTCTATGACCTGAAGCTCCCATCCCTGCGAGACCGAAGGAAGGCGAATCGTCTGATATTTTTCTACAAGGTGGTCGAGGGGCTGGTTCTAGCCCTGCCATGCCATGACTATTTAAAGCCTTTTTGATCTAATAAACGCAAGGCAGTGGCTAGAGTTACGGTACCGTAACTCTAGCCTCCGAGTCTAGAGTTACGGAAGTTCCGTATCTCTAGAAAATCCTATGAGGATTGGCTAGAGTTACGGAAGTTTATAAAGGCATATGTATATTGCTTTAAATATGCATGGTAATGTATTGTAAACTTATCTTCTTTCTTCTTTTCTTGATCTTACGATTGTTTTATTAACGTTGCTTGTAAACAGAACACGTAACTATGTGCAAGAGTATACAGCATGACAATGATAGTTCCGATATTAGCAACAAGTATAACCAAATGGCGCCTTTACAACAAATCAGTTTATTCACGAATAGTGGTAAAATATGAGTTACAACACATTATCATGCATATTGAAAGCAATATTCATACCTTTATAAATTTCCGTAACTCTAGCCTTTCCTCATAGGGTTTTGCTAGAGATAGGGGGGGCGGGGGTGTGTTTCCTTAGACTCGGAGGTGCCACTTTGGGGGGGGGGGGGGCACTGCCTAAACGCAAAGTAACCCCTAAGACATTCAGTGATTTCCGCTCAGAAAATATAATTGAAAGACAATCAGTTAATAATTCTAAGTGTTTTGTGCCAGCCATATGTAAGACCTTAAACTACAAACATTCATTCTTTCCAAAAACAACAATAGACTGGAATAAATTGGAAGATAGCGTTGTGTGCGCGCTTCAGAGCAGCTGTCCTTCACTGGGACTAGAAGATTCCCACTCTCTCTCCCGTTGTGCTACGCTGAAAGGCCCTGCAACGTACCTATCCAGATCCAGATCCAGATTTTACTGTTTCTGAGGGATGTTGTTATCTCAAAAACCATATACTTCTTTACAACGAATTTAGGCTTTGATGACTGATAACTCTTACCAGTCTTGTGACAAATTATCTCCCTTTTCGTACTAAGAAACTACCAGGAAAATGTACCATTAATCAAAATATTGTAGGAAAATTTGATAACGATTAGCTGTCTATGACAAACACAGCGACAAATTTATTTGATAGAAATGCTACAAAGCGATGCGAATAGTCGGGCACGCTGTCACCAGACAGCTACAAATGACAATGGTAAA
>JAFMSR010003099.1:0-17137 GCA_022818135.1 Saxidomus purpurata | reverse complement strand
TAGGTGTCTGCCGCTCATCCCGGAGGTTGCGGGTTCGAGCCCCACCAAGGTCACGACTGTACCTCTTCATATGGCACCAGTACTGGTGTTTCAAGGAAGCGGACTCAAGAGTGACTCGATAAGCTCAAAGCTTTCTTAAAATCGAGCTAAAATAAATTAGTATAAACTAAACTAATTTGAATTTCGTGCCAGCGCGACATACGACATTCAACATCAAAACCCTACAAAAATGCTAAAGTTTAAATGTCGTGCTAGCGCGCCATAAAACATTCGACATTCAAATCGTGCCAGCACGACATTCGACATTCCAACCCTACAAAAATGCTTAAGTTTGAATGTCGTGCTAGCGCGCCATAAAACATTCGACATTCAAATCGTGCCAGCACGACATTCGACATTCGACATTCCATCCCTACAAAAATGCTTAAGTTTGAATGTCGTGCTAGCGCGCCATAAAACATTCGACATTCAAATCGTGCCAGCACGACATTCGACATTCCAACCCTACAAAAATGCTTAAGTTTAAATGTCGTGCTAGCGCGCCATAAAACATTCGACATTCAAATCGTGCCAGCACGACATTCGACATTCCATCCCTACAAAAATGCCAAAGTTTGAATGTCGTGCTAGCGCGCCATAAAACATTCGACATTCAAATCGTGCCAGCACGACATTCGACATTCCATCCCTACAAAAATGCCAAAGTTTGAATGTCGTGCTAGCGCGCCATAAAACATTCGAAAATCAAATCGTGCCAGCACGACATTCGACATTCCATCCCTACAAAAATGCTTAAGTTTAAATGTCGTGCTAGCGCGCCATAAAACATTCGACATTCAAATCGTGCCAGCACGACATTCGACATTCCAACCCTACAAAAATGCCAAAGTTTGAATGTCGTGCTAGCGCGCATAAACATTCAACATTCATATTTTTAATGTCTTATATCGAATGTTGTATGTCGCGCTAGCACGACATTCAAACTTAAGCATTTTTGTAGATTTTGAATGTCGTATGTCGTGCTGACACGCCATTCAACTTCTGAATGTCGAATGTCGCGCTAGCACTGTAACACTGGATACAGCTCCTTTCGAATACAGCTCCCTGGGGAGCTGTATTCGGTGCACATTAACGCGTACAGCTCCCTTGGTATAGCGGAGCTATATTCGAAGCAAAGCAAATTCGAATAAAGCTCCCTATGTTTGCTTTATTAGAATATATAAAGAACCATGATCCCTATGTTAAAGATGTCCACAGATAGAAATTAGGAACCTTTATTGCCTAAAAAGTAAAAACATCTAACACATGTTTAATATACTGCATGTTACATCTATGCCGTCCGTCTATTTGTCCCACCATCTGTCTTTTGTCTTATCTGTCCGTCTGTCAGGCCGTACACCCTGATGTGTATGAGCTTCATTCCGTCAACATCGTTTTTGCCCTATGTGCTATCGTTATATGAAAACAATGATGGTTTATAGAAGAAAATAGTTCTTCAATATCAGCTAAAAAGTAATTAAACTTCAAATGTTCATTCAACTGTCCGCCCAACACGTGCGGACAAAAAGACAGACGTCCAAGGGCTAAGTACTGCATCCTGAATAGCGCTTTTGATTCTTGTTATTCTATAATAAATTCTTTGCCGCGATTTGCATAAACGAATGATATTTCTCTGTTGCATCAGTTCACTGGGGCGCTCTATTCGAAAGAAAGGTACAAGAACGCCGAATACAGCTCACATTTGATTAGGGGAGCTATATTTGTTGAAGCGCACCGAATACAGCTCCCCGGGGAGCGGTATTCGTTAATGTGCACCGAATATAGCTCGCTTGGGAGCTGTATTCGAAAGGAGCTGTATCCGGTGTTACATAGCACGACATTCAAACTTTAGCAGTTGTGTAGATTTTGAATGTGGAATGTCGTGCTGGCACGCTGGCACGACATTCAATTTCTGAATGTCGAATGTCGTATTTCGCGCTGGCACGACATTCAAATTTTGAATGTCGAATGTCGTTTGTCGCGCTAGCACGACAGTTAATTTTTGAATCTCGAATGTCGTATGTCGCGCTGGCACGACATTCAAATTTTGAATGTCGAATGTCGTATGTCGCGCTACATGTAGCACATGCTGACAATGAAATGGTCCATAAAATCATGGGACGAAGTGCGGCAACAGCTATGGATGAAGTATCCAGACTTCGATTGAACTGAAAAACCAGCTAGAAAATACGAGTGTTGCCGAATCAGATTTCTCAGGAAACCACAATAGAAATTAATTAGAACTTTTTAGAATTTTGTTTCAAAGAGTTAAAAATTAAATCATACATTTGTAACCAGTCGCACCATAGTATAATTAACTCAATCACCAAAATTAGAAACAAATAGTTGTTTTTGAATATAGTTTTTCATACACATGTGCTTTAGCTCTGCGAGCAGCGATGGTTAGGTCAACTACCTGCCTGTAAAAATGATCGAAATACAGTCAAACCTGTGAACAAAGACCACTGTTGGGAAGCTACAAATGTGGTCTTTGTTTGCAAGTGGTCTTTATTCACAGGTGTGTCTACTATATATTAATAGTGTACAGGTATCTCCCTGCTGGTCTTTATTCGCAGGGTGGTCTCTATTCGGAGGTGATCTTCAACACAGGTTTGACTGTACATGTATGGTTTAAACTGGCATTAAACTCATACAACAAAACAAAAATAACTGTAGTCTTTTATATGGAACGCCATGACCGTCTTATCATGACTTGTTTGCTTATATGCGGTACATATTTCATTATATGCAGTAGATCTTTTATTATATGCAGTAGATATTTAATTTTATGTGGTAGATAGTTTATTATGTGTGGTACATATGCTGTACTTTCTTTGTTATATGTGTACAACTCTGAATTATAACCAATGGCCTTCTAGCATTTGTACCACATGACAGTCCAATATAATTCCATATTAGACTTGCTGAACTAAATCTAGCCTCGTTTTTATTCAGAGTCTCGAAATTCTATGTCAAATCCACATGAGTTTTTCGCCCAATGTTGTTTCGTACCATTAAACGTAAGCTCAACTTGCAACTTGTCACAATCTTTAAATAAACAGGACTAACAATTTTTGGCTCATTCCTCAAACGACATATCCTTTGCACACCGGCATATTTTGTTACACACTCGACAGACATGCATGTGTTTTTGTAAACACTGTACATCACGTTATGCTACTTTCGGTTTACTGCGCGTGTTGTATACGTCAGCAAATAGATTGAGCTGTAACATGAAAGTAAAATTTCCATTGGCCCACCTACAGAGGTCACGCGCAGGGGTCACCCTGTCTGCTAACCTGCGCATGGACAGGGGCCTGTACGCGAACGTTGGTAAAATGAAAATTTTCAAACCAGGTAAAATTGTGTCCAAGGTCATTTTTAAGGTTGTCTTAAAGTGTCAACATTCAGGAGCTGTCGGCATAGCTTTTAAATTCATACAGACAAAACGTGTTCCAAACGGTAACTGTCACTTCTATGGAAGGCCAAACCTGTCTTAACCCGCGTATACGGTTTATTACGTTATGGCCGTTCAAAGGATATATAACTAATACAATCTGTACTACTGATAATAGCATTTTTATTTCAAATGATTAAAATAAACAAATATCAAACTAACAGTAAACACATATCAAACAAACATATACAAAATGTTCCCACGAAGACAGAAAGATGCAACTTTATTTCATGTTTCCAGTGAATTATAGAGTTTTCTCAGTGAAATAAAAGTGATAATCCAGATTTGAAACAGTGGATTACCATTTTTATTTTCACTGTTTTTGCAATCCTTAACCCGAATTCACGTCAAAAAGTATGCCGATCGTAGTTAATGCTGGAAACCATGCAACGATGACGTCGTTAAAATGACGTCATTTGTACTATGTTTTCCGATGTCGTTTCCCGCGATAGAAACAAAATCAACAAAAGTAGAGTTTTAACCATAAAATAAACAGAAAAAAGGGTTGGCATCGGTGTAATATCACGTTTATTTCACTCGCGAACACCAAAAGTAGTTATTTTCACTCGTGGCTGCACCACTCGTGAAAAATTACTTTTGGTGCCCACTCGGTGAAATTATAACGTGATATTACACCAAAACCAACAATTATCCTCTATATATACAAATGTACTGTTATACATATCAATGGATTATTAACTTACAATAACAAACAGTCTATAATGAATCTTGCAAAGTTGGGTACATAATTACGTTTCAAAAGTATTGGAACCAACGTTTTCTCAACAGATACTCGAACAAAAAGGCACGAAAAAGTAAAGTAAAATGTTAATGATAATATTGATAGACGCGAACATGTGGGTTGGGTACATGCACTTTGAATTGTAGCCATGTACTCGTTGGGTAACATATTTACTTTTTCATTTGTATTTTATGACAAGAGGTCATTGTTATAATTACTTTAAATATGCATTTGAATTGATGTCGCCTACAGACAGGGAACCAATACATCCTATCTCTATAGAACGAAACGAAATAACTTACCTGTCTAAATAATATCTAATTCCAAATAATAAAACTTTGCGAGCCATATTTTCCAACGAACTTGTCAACAAAGTGCCATGTATTCCATTTTGAATTCGGTGACACAGGAGCATGTGCATTGCGTTCCGCTCTTCCCCACTATGTCACTTACAGACAGGGAACCAACACTTTCAAAATATTTGTTAACGTGATTTAACCTGGGACTTTTCTTAATGTTCTGCTAGTATATGGAATCATTTGTCTAAGACATTCTAAAATAATGATTTAAAAATTTGCGCTCGAACATTTTTTTGAAAAAATGTCCAGTTTGACGGATGTAAACAAACATGTACAAAGTTATTTGTTCCATACAGGGAACGTTAAGATGGTATGGTAAGAAAATATGGAAGCATAATCATTTCTGCGTCTAAGTGAAATCGGCTGAAAATTAGCGTTGAAATAGACTGGGTTATTTTCCCCACTCTTTGAGTCAAGTACCTTTATATGCTATATAACATATAAATATATTATTTTTCGAAAACTGTGAGGCTTGTATAAGTGGTTCAGTGGGTTGTAGCAGAGGACTGGGGGTCTTTACCACGCGCAAAGTATCTGTGACACAGTGTATAAAGAAATATGCTATTTCATCGTATATTACACATGAAGTCAATATGAGTTAGTAAACATAATTTAAGTGGAGCGGTGGTGTCTGCCGCTCATCCCGGAGGTTTCGGGTTCGAGCCCCACTGGGGTCACGACCGTTCCTCCTCATATGACACCAGTACTGATTTTCACAGGGAGCGGACTCGATAAGCTTTCTTCAAAATCGAGCTAAAATAAATTAGTATTAACCTAACAGGAATTCCTACAAATGTTGTAAAATCTTTACACAGAACAGAAATTATTATTAAATTTTGAACAAATAGCTGCAATTTTAACTTACTTTTATAATGTAATGAAGGAGAACAAGACAACGTGACTGTATTGCTTTATAATACGGAACAATTTTGAAAATTTAGTTGATTTTATGGAAAAGCAAAATGTATCAGACTTGAAAACAAACAAGTACAAAAAAGTAAAATTTTAAAAATTTATTGATAGGTGGGGTACATTCACTCCTGTCCTCGTTGGGTAACATATTTACTTTTTCACTATTATTTTTTAATAAGTGGTCATTGTTATAATGACCTACAATATGCATTTTGAAACCGTTTTGTGAACAGAGTACTAGTGAACGTGGAAACTGGGCACGTCTAAACTCGCAATAAAAAAAACTCCAAAATCTTTTTACGTCAATGATACAAGTTAACTTTATATTTACTTGAGAAAAGATACATAGACACAACCATGTTTTTTTTTACATTTCCGTGATGCAGTATGATTGGGTATTAAAACAATAGAGTTTTGAAAAATCTAATTTATTACACTATGAGTATCCAACATCCTTAAAACAATTTTTAGGATACATGGAATTAAAAAGTGATGTAATCCTATGACTTGTCAGTTAATGTAAAACGATATCAAAACATTTAAAACATGATTAAACAACAAAACTAATTTATATATTTCGAATCAAGATATTATATTTTAGTATTTTATACATTCTGTACCTAAATTGTTATATTAATAATAAATATGTTCTTAAGGATCAGTACTAACCAGGAAGCCAGTAAAGGATGAATGTAAAAGAGCGGTTTCCGTGTCACTGTGACAATAGACATATACCTGATCTCCTTTCACTAGACGTACTGTAGCAGCACCTGTCACTGCTCCATATCCGTCTACTACACGCTTACCGTCTATTTTACCTTGTCGCGAACGCATATAGCTGAGACTAGAACGATTTCTCCCTATATAACAATAAATGTTATTGTCGCCAGACCCGTGTTCAACTATATTAGCAATGAAAGCATACAGTCCTGGATAGTGACATGTAAATACTCCCGTCGTCATGTCGTAGTGTGATCCTTCATTTAAATCTACATCGGTAAACCGAAGTCTTCCGTCAGTACGTCTGGATGCATAACTTACTGAGAATGAGGCTTTAATTCCTGAAAAGATATAATACATTTACATGTATATGAAATGAACATATTTATACTGACATTTAATATTAATGGGAATAAAGCTGGGTGTATCAATATATTTATAATCAGTAACTAAAGATAGCCTTTTTATCTCGATTGATGAAGAAAATTGAAGAATTTGTTAATTTATTCAAAACTGTCGTGCTACCCTTCTTCGTTGATTAATCTGTAAAGCATTTATTATAACCCTTAAAGAGTAACTCCCTATAACTGATGTCAAACTAAAGAAATTATTTGCAAGTATTATTTCTTAACTTGCAGTACCGTAAACCATTCAATGGTTGTTGTACAATTAATTGGTGGATTATCACAGAAGACGTTTATGTTGATTACTTGTGCTAAATTGAGGAATTTTTAATATAGGTTGCTCTTTAAATTGTATTTATGTATCATTTTACGCTCATTAAACACATTATTAATGTTTCGAGAATATATTCTGCTAAATGTAGGGAGGGCCCCTTTAATAACGTATGTAGGCTATTCCCGGAAGTTTCGTGGACATTTTGGCACGAAAAAGGATTTTACTAAGGGATACTTTCCCCTGAAATTATTTATAAAAGCGTCAACATTTTAATGTATCAAATTAAATGCGTTAAAACAATACTTGGGCATGGCTACAAAGTTGGTTACTTATTCCTTATTCATTTTTCTAATAAAGAATAAGGAACTGGTTACTTATTCATCATCATTCTTTCACATTACCAATTTCTTGCATATCGGAACGGCATTTCCGGTGATTTTGCCCATGCCGGAAAAACCGGTCTGGCACCCCTCCTATGCCAGACGACTCTCGTGAATTACTTATGACGTTACGTTATAAACATTGTGACGTCACTTTCCTAAACAAGAAGTCGGAAAATCGTTTGTTTTTCATGATAATTCATCATTTTGATGAGTTTGCATTTAGAAATCTACTTTAAAGTGCAAGACGGTATGCAAGAAAAAGTTTGCATCATGACACACTTGGCTCAGATGGAAATATCCGTCACCTCTGGTAACTGTTTTGTGGGAACTCGGCAGAGCCTCGTTCCCGCCGAAACAGTTACCCTCGGTAACGGATATTTCGATCTGAACCTCATACTCATGACAGTAACTGTTATTCTAACTTTTTTAAGCCCAAGCAAACTTGATTTAAGCTATTACAATGAGCCTTTTTTTAAATGAAAAAAAAGTCGAATAATGAATAAGGAACTGGTTGCTTATTCCTTATTCAAACGCGAATAAGTAACAGAAGAGATACTGCCGGTGATACCAAAAATGTCGTCGTCATTCTTTCACATTACCAATATCTAACTGTTTTAAAGCCATGCAGACTTAATTTAAGCTATAACAAAGAGTATTTTTGAAAAAAAAATGAAAAAGCCGAATAAGTAGCAGAAGTGATACCGCCGGTGACACAAGGATAAGTAGCAAAAAGACAAAGCACCTTTCATCTATAATTGAAAAACGAGTTTACAAAAAGCAACCTGTCAAGGTTCGATTGTACCGTACACGACTGTAGTTGACATTATGTATTGTCCAGTTCTATCGGTCAGAATTTGAAAAAAAAAGAAACCGAACAATTGTTCCTTAAGCAACCCTTTAATTAATTGTTAAACTTAAGTCAGTTTTTACGTGTAGACAAATTTTCTGTTTAAAGTAAACATTCAAAGTCTCATGCTTGAAAATGAAAACTACTTAAAATTGATACGACAATAAAAGTTCTTTTATAAATTAGTCATATGAGTTCAAGAGCCAAAGTTAAATGAAAAATCACAGGTCCTTATTTCACTAGATTTCAGTTTTTTCTTCTGTTTGAACACCCTTTTTCAGAAGTAGATTGTTTATTTAGCGACATGCAGTTTATTTGACTGCTTTCCTGGGAAGGACAAGTACTAGACTACCATCTTCCGTAAGAATATACCTGCTTTCTCAAATTGAGAGACTGATCAGTAGCGTGAATCGAACCGCTTACCCTTAGTGAGATGTTAAACGAATATATGACAGCAATTATATCCACTCGACCTCTTATGCTGAGCTTTAGGGTGATGAATTTCATTACCTTTTCATATGCACTAAAAAAATACTTAAATCATTATTATGTAAAAAAATCCTAATACCGTGAAGGTCTCACAATTGATGAATTGTGAAGATAAAAAACATTGTTAAAATTTCACAGCACTATTTTGCAAAAAAGATTTTATTAGTATGCTCTAAATTGAATGTTTGTCACTATGTGATAGGTCACCTCATTTTCCACTCATATGTGAAATATTTGCTCAAAACTTCAGTTGTATTTGTTATTGCATTTGTTTTTGTTAATGTCTTATGCCATTAAAGGGCCATGCCTTGATCAATCAACTTTGAAACTATGCGCGTCTCTAGATTTAAAAATGTGTATTTTTTGACAATTTGTGCACTTCTGACCAACAGTTTTAAAAAAGCAACATTCGGTCATTTATAAACTTAATTTTAACCAAGAAGAGGAATACAGGGATTTCCTTGTCAACCTGTTTGATTAGATTTTCGTTTGTATGAAAACGAAAAAGTTGAATAAACTAAGCCCTCAATGCTATTGACATTTTTGCCTCTGCCTGTTTAATATACGAGACAGAAACAGTGACGTAAAAACTGTATAATCTGAAAGATTCTTTATTTTGTGCGCATGTACGCACTGCTTCTCAGCAGACTAAAACTGCCGCCCGCTGACTGTTACATATTGGATACAGAAAGAATAATGTACGATCTGCTCTTAAGTATTGCTGTTTAGTATTGCTATTTAGAGATGCTATTTAGTATTGCTAAAGGGTTAGGAATAGGGAATGTATATTTTGTGTCCTAATGATTTTTTTCTTATATTTTGAACCATATGTAATATTAGTTAAAGCGCAACAGTCAATTTTATTTATTTGTATTAAAAAGTACTTAGTATCGTGACGCACGTTTTTCACAGTAAAATGTTTGCATTTCAGACTACTTTATTCTGTACGCTCGTCTTAAACTCTTAAAATGGCGGTTCAACAGCTCTTACAACTTAATATTGGCACATGTTTTCAGTAATTTATAACAAATAAGGTATTTAAATGCTACAAAAGAACAAAGCATTTTGTTTGACATTGATTTAACATTCAGGAAAACGGATCACTCAGAAAGATTATATTCATTTATCATTACGTAATGTATTGTCCATATTGTGGCGATATTGGTTAACGCTACAACAACCAAAATTATGGCTGTTAAAGTATAAAAACAATATCGTCAACAAATCTATAGACAACTAATCAGCAAATATATTGTGCCCCTGGATGTTTGCTAATAACTTTCACTTTTTATATAAATCTACTACAATAAAATTGGTAAAAAGGGTATGAAATCCTGATCAAAACTTATTTCTTAATTTAAACGCAAAAACACAACTGTTAATCAGAACTTTGTATCTTTGTTGGACTTCTTAGATAGACCGTTAAATAAGGTGAAATTTATATAGGCTCATCTATCGAATTAACAAAAGAGATATTCTTCAACGAAAATTGTGATCTAGTATAAGTTCGATTGAAATTCACTGAACGTATTTTGACGATGATCGGCTGTTTCCCACAAGAGAACTTTTCTGCGAAACACCCCTATTTAAAGAATTAGTCTTGCCCAGATTGTAAGTAAAAAGAACTCATTGTAAAACGATCTAGGTATATATGGGTTAATACATACATTATGTAGACTTACCATGTTTTTTCTCTAGCACAGTTAGCTTGGCTGTAAGTGTGGTGACTTCTGAGTGTAATCTGCTACTGAACTCATGTTTCACACTTTCCAAATCGGCTTTTACTTCTTCGCTGATGGTTTCTTCTACTTCATGTATCTTTTTCAATGAGTCCTTTGACATCTCTAAGACCGTGTTGTTAATTTCCTTCATTCTAACGTCTGTTTCATTCCTTATAGTTAACAAAGTAGCGTCTGTTTCGTTCTGGTGATCCGTCAGGGTTTGCCGAAGATTTTCTATCGAATTAACAAGAGAGATATTTGTTATCGACAACTGTGATCTAAAGTTCAATTCAAATTCACTAAACGTATTTCGAACTCGATCGGTCGTTTTCCGCAATTTAGCTTTTTCAGCTGCTAACATCCTGTGTAATGATTTTGCCTGTCTTTCAAATTTTTCAGACGTCACCGAATTTGACAATCCCTCACCTTTCTTTTCCGTTATTTTACTGACATTTGAAACCTTTTCTTCGATATTTTCTATTTTTTGTCCGATATCATTAATCTCCAATTTTATATCTTTAATATCAGATTTTACAACGTTAACTTCTTGCATAACGTAATCCAATCTTCTTGAAAGAGCATCAAACACAAATTCTGAAGTAAATGAGTCAGGTTTTACATATTTCAGATTAAGAAAGAAAAGGCAGAAAATAATAAAATTGCGAAGTCCTGCCATTGCATACGCTAACGTTTGCCTACTTTATAATGTGTAACACTCAAGTTGACGCTTTACAAAATTTGAATTGTGCACACGCTCTGAATGCGCGATGGAAAATGGTTCTCAATGTGAAATTCCGGCTTACTATACTCATTAGTTAAGGTTTTGGTGTTCCTCTTGTGCGTATTTAACTGTTTAAGTGCAATGTCAGATAATTAAATGAAAACAAAAATGTTTGATTAGGTTTTTTTCAGTGCAAATTTTGCTATTGATAAGTTATGGTCTCGTGGATATTTTACGTGAATTATGAACATATATAGAATACAAAATACACTATAAAACAGAACACGGAAAACATGCTATCTTAACATATTTCTGATTTAGCGGTAAAATATTGACATGCTATACTGTTTATCCTGATTCTGTACATGAATGTACGGAGATGGGAAACGTCCGAACGTGACCTTCTATCGGTCGTCCCCAGATCCTCACACAGATACTCGGGGTTTGGACAGAAAAAAATAATTGAAACTCTTTTCAAATTCTCGTTTTCACCCTGGTATGTCTAGTTAACATGAATTCTATATATAGCACTCACGTGATTTTATCAGTACTACTCTTACCTTAAACTTCAACTAAAGGCGCGGGGAACCAGAACGTGTTGTACACAGTCAGATCGCCTAAAATGCGTCCCCGTGTTTTCCGTGCAAATCATAACACGTTCTGGTTCCCCGCGCCTTTAGTTGAAGTATAAGGTTAAGGCGGTACCGATAAAATCACGTGAGTGCTATATATAGAATTCATGTAAACTAGTCAATAAGAGATGTGGCAAACCCAAATTTGCAGGTTTTTGTAGAATTATGATAAGAAGCTGCCGGATTCGATGTGTATCCTGACTTAATCTTGCAGACAACAAACTGATTCTCGAGTATATTGTATTTATTTTGTCCTATCTTGTCACAAACCACATACTTCTTAGAATTATAAAAACTGAAAAACGAAATACATTTATGCACTCTTCAAAAAATTCTCTTGTCCTATGTTTAAATATGAAACATGCATTGAAATATATTAAAGAATGGTAGAAAAACCATAACTAAGAGGTTCATGTGAACAAAGGACATATGATGACTCGTCAAGTTATAAGCATGTTCTAATTAGAAATCTATTTCAGTCGCCAAGTTTCCTTTTGGATTCGTTTTCTAAAAGCACGTACAGAATACCTGCAAGTATATTACATGTACTGGTTCGGGACCACCAAACACGGACAACCATCATCAAACCGCACACTTGCGAAAACATGTGATTATGGTGTTTATTACAATCATATGTTGTTGATCAAACAGACACTTGGTTACAGGTGGATGTCATGATGGTATACAGTCCAACCTCTCCACAACAATACCAAAGGGAACATCAATTTTTGTTTGTTGAGGAGAGGTTGTTGCTCTAGGGAGGTTAATTTGTTCAGATATAACTGCTTTGGGAAATAAAACATCTGTTTTTGTAGAGAGGTTTTTGCTCTTCGGAGGTGTTGTTTAGAGAGGCTGGACTGTATTCCAATTTCAAAGTACATGCATTATCACAAATGATTAAGTCAAAAGTGGACTGCATGGTACGAAAAACTTAACCGAGAGTCTTAAGTCGATAAAGGGCCTTAATTTGAAAACATCCTTGACAGAGTTACATTTTCTTGCCTTCAGATGAAGGTCATGGTGCAAACAAGTATTCCAAATAAATTCCACAGCAATATATCAAATGGTTAAGTCAATAAGTCGATTTCACCCTGAATCAATGTATTTAAAAAGTGAAAAAGGCCCATAATTCTGACGAAACGTTCACAGAGTGCACGTTTTACTGGTTTTGAATAAAAGTGCGGTTGTACGGAATACTTAACCAAGGTGTAACGCCGACGCCTATGATAGCTTCGAAAGGTCGAGCTAAAATCTCACTTTCGACAGTTTGACTGCAGTAAGCATACTAATCTTCTGTAACAAGTTCTCTGTATATCATGCCAACATGAAAGTTGCCAGATGAACGACATCTCCTAGCGCGCGAGATATCCGTGATATTTCTGACGTTCACATACCACAAGATTAAATACAAGGCCAGTAAACAACGTGTTCCATAAAGTTGATCAGACTTTGGCAATACTTTTGGCATATAATGGGTAACATATGTTGCTGCGCAGACGAAATTAATCTCCGGCGTCTAGAGAATGAAGTATTTTGGGTTTCATGCAAATATACTGCTTCGAGTTTTGCACAGTAGATTTATTTCTGGACAGCTGTCATAGCGAATATTATTTCAATTAAGTTGCTAATGACTAGTCCATGTTTTAGTCAAATTTCGATAAATTTTAGTTTTACTCGGAAAATTCACCTTTAAGTTGGTATTTTAAGTATAACGATTATTTACACAGAGTTACACAAGTGTGCGTTCAAACCTGCCGACCATCCACCATTCGATTCGATTCACTAAACCTATCACTGATTGAGGGTCATGGGTACGAGCCCCGGTATTAAACTCACTATTCTTTTTAGAAAGTTGACAATTTCTTATGGAGGATAGGAGTCTAATACGGACCCTTCCTATAAATGATGGTTGTGTAAACTGCGTGAATGAAATATTGTTGAAACGACAGTTACATGACAATGAACTGCCTGTAGCCTTGACACTGGTTAGAGATTGTCAGTTTGTTATTGCTTAGGTATGTTGATAAAAATCTACAAACAAAATAAACATTACGTATGCCAGCTGGAAGGTAAATATTGTGTTTACCAACTCCAAAGTTAACAGATCACTTTTCATTATTATCAGAAACACAAATACACATATGTGCATTAACGTGTGGTCAATAGGACATTACCTTTAAAAAACCGATCGTGATTATTTGTAAAAGTTACGACATATTTTTAACAAATAAATAAATATCGTGATACTTCACAAAAGAATTTGAGGACACAATTGTTTGGCACTAAACTCGTGACATGCACATTCACATTCAGTAAGATTGACTTGTATCCGAATCAAGATCTTTATCGTGCGTTCTCTCTTATGTAATTGAAATTTATGTACACATACAGGTGTGTGTTCATGGGATAATACCACCCATGATACATGTAAGTCATTTGTGTACATCTTTTAAATCATGAAATTTTCACAGAGCTTTAAACTTTTACTGGAGAAGTTAAGCTGTCCTTAGTACGACTCTGTGTAATATGCACCTTTAAATTGTACCGTTACATTACTATATAACTTCAAATCTACCCTTTCAATTAGCCCTGGAAATTACCTGAAAAACTGAATATTAAGTCAGTATGACATTACTTCAAAATAAAATCAGGAAATAGGAGCTGGATAGTAAGGCCGTTTGTAGATATATATGCCACAGAGATAATGATTCGAAGAAACTCTTGAAATTTGAAATATAAACGAAAGTAAACAGAACAGTTTTAGGTCACTTGTCTTTACATTAACACACAAATCAGATAACGTGCTCTTCAATATTGGAGGAAATAAAGATATTATTATTATTATTATTATTATTATTATTATGTCAACGACCTATATTTTCATATCAGTATTGAGGTTGTACATGTACCATAACATTCAATGCACCTCAGAGTTAGTCTTACTTTGACCTCTTTTAAAAATTGAGCTTCTTTGGTTCTTGTTCATTTTCACGTTCCTTTGACATTAATTTTGAAGCGTTGCTTTATTGCGTGTCCAAATCTTTGAATCGGTTTAGAGTGACCTGTATCGATGTACTTTTTTAATCACGCACAACCTTTCTAGAAATAAAACGTTCAGATGGTATACATGTATAAGGTTTTGATTTTGTTTACTGATTTTTCTCTTTCGTTATCTACGCTTGTTGCAGAAACAATACCTATATACTGTCGATCTGTTCAACATCATATTATAGACAGTTCTTATGTCCTGATAATGTCTGATAAATAAAGCACATTTATTTCAGTTACGTTTCCAAGACGCGTTCTTTTGATTATTTCAGCCGTACAATTAACAGTTGGGAATGTCTTTCTTCAAATTGGTTACAAATTAGCAAACTAATCAAGCAAACCAGCATATTTACAACGGTTTCTGTTGATAAGATTACGACGTTGTACAAATATAACATACTCTCAGTACAGACGAATAAAAAGGTACAGATATATAAACTGATCTTAGTACAGACGAATAAAACGGTACACATATATAAACTGATCTCAGTACAGAGGAATAAAACGGTACAGATATATAAACTGATCTCAGTACAGAGGAATAAAAAGGTACAAATATATAAACTGATCTTAGTACAGAGGAATAAAAAGGTACAGATATATAAACTGATCTCAGTACAGACGAATAAAACGGTACACATATATAAACTGATCTCAGTACAGAGGAATAAAACGGTACACATATATAAACTGATCTCAGTACAGACGAATAAAACGGTACATATATATAAACGTATCTCAGTACAGATGAATACAACGGAACAGATATATAAACGTATCCCAGTACAGATGTATACAACGGAACAGATATATAAACGTATCTCAGTACAGATTAATACAACGGAACAGATATATAAACGTATCTCGGTACAGATTAATACAAATGTTTTTACCTGTACCAGTACTTGTACGCGCCATATTGTAAGAAAGAAACTGCCAACTTTCCCAAGATAAGAGGCATAGTCAATAGTAGGACTCAAACCCATGACAATCAATCATTGAGAAGTAACATGACCCTCAATCATTGAAAAGAATATGATTTCAATATAGCGACTCTAACCACTCGAACACAAAGGAGGACGTTTTGCTATAACGATGCTGATTTGTTTCATAAATTCTTACAGGTCTCAGACCTACTAGTATTCTGATCATATTCCACCGAGTTACTATAGATTTGTATAATGACGAAGAAATGGGGCTGCGTCGGACCTTGCAAGATCTCCTGTGATTTCTTCCTTGCCGTTAAAGAGAACCTGCTTTGAACGGAGCATGAGGTAAAGTATATTTATAGAATATTTGGAATACCAGTGTAATTAGAAATTCTTTTAACAATCTTACAATTTGCCCGTGAAGTGACATGTGATACATTTTTTTTATTTCGTAATTACGAAATACATTTCGTAATTACGAAATACATTTCGTAAAAACGAAATAAGATTTCGTAAAACCGAAATAAGATTTCGGAAAAACGAATTGTTATTTCGTAAAAACCAAATGTTATTTCGTTTTTACGAAATGCCTTTCGCAACTACGAAATACATTTCCTTTTTACGAAATAACACTTCGCTTTTACGAAATTAGATTTAGTTTTTTCGAAATGTTATTTCGTTTTACGAAATTTTATTTGGTTTTTACGAAATGTATTTCTTATTTCGTTTATACGAAATGTTTTTCGTAATAACGAAATAAAAAAATGTATCACATGTCACTTCATGGGCACCGTATTAATTATTTATATATGACATTTTGAATACAATTGTGTCAGAAAAGAAAATAACAAAAGACAGTTGGTAAAGAATATAGTAAAATAATTATTCCCGAAAATCTACGTGAATTACATGAATTTGTAAATTACGCAGTTAAAGTGTCTTCCCGTAGTTTGCGTACGTGTAGCGGCTTTGCGGACTTGAACGAGACTTCTGCTGAACGAGGGGTCGCAATGGCTCAATGATGTTATATAAGAATAGTTTTCAATATCAGTTTTGTACAAACTAACACATAATTGGTCGCAAAATCAAACTGACAAAATATATTCAATTTCAGTTTGTAGCAGTTACAGAACAGAAAAGAACAGTTGATCACTTTATTAACTCAGTATGTTTACAAGTAACACTTAAATTATGAGCATACAATTCATAAGCAATACAAAAATACTACTCACATGACATGATAAATAAGAAAGGAAAGAAATAGTTCAATTATTCTTAGTCTTGATAATGGGATGAGAGCGAAGAAACTTCTACTGTTTATTAGATATCTTGGAGGTGTGTGTGTGGGGGGCGGGGGGGGCGTTTTGATAAGCATTTCTTTACATAATAACTTTCTATTTCTATTATTATGCTAATTTTACCAGATAAACGGGAAGGAAAAAATATATATATAATTTTTT
>JAFMSR010003098.1:0-17146 GCA_022818135.1 Saxidomus purpurata | reverse complement strand
CTTGTAACCACTACTTCACTTCGACTCACAGGTTGAAGTTGACAATAATTTGTCATTTTATTTCCTTTTGTTTTTACAAACTTCCGAGATAGTGGCAAATCTACACCCCCGCTCCACACCCCCATCCCGACTACGTACACCTTGCATTTTGAGTATATTTTACATCTCATTTCCTCGTGATGTAAAGCAATCCATTGCTACAACGACATGTAGTTATTCTGGCTGTGTTACGGTGGCTGATTTGTGCCAATTCGTCTTTTCGCCCCGCGGCCCCTTCGAGCGAAAACACGAGACGGTAATGGCACAGTGCGAAAACTCGCTAATTAGCGTGGACGCGGGGTGAACTGTAGAGATTTAAATCTCGACTTTCGTCCCGCGACCTCGCTATTTATCGCGTTTCGCTGTGCAACCCCGCCGTTTCATTTCTTTAATCTCGACTTTTCATCCTGCGACATTTGGAGTTTCTGCATTATGAATGTTGCATGTCGGTGTTGGTACAGGTGGCTGATTTGTGCAATTTTATTTTCACCCTGCTATCCCACCTGTTTTATCCTTTTGGCTCCAAGCTCCCGCTAATTATCACGTTATCGCTCTGCACATACGCTCGAGTTTCCGCTTCCCACCGATCTTTGCTTCGTAATTCGACTGGGTCAGATAGCTGAACGAAAACATACTAATTAGCACCGTCAAAACACCGAGCTTTCGTGTCGCGCCCCCGCCATTCTATTTTTTCCCATTCTCGACTTTTCGCCACGCGCCCCGCTAATTATCGTGTTTTCGCTCCGTGTCCTTGTCCTCTGAAGTTCTTGATTCTCGCAGATCGGGGGACGTAAAGGTAAAATGGCACAAATCAGCCACCATACTAATGCTAAGTTGGACATTTATAAACCGGTATTGCACTCTAGCTTTTTACTGCACACTGCTTAGATTATATCTATTATCTTTTTAAGTGAATGATAATTTTTATGTTTCAGTCAAAATATTTTCAAAAACCTGTAGGAAATAATTGCTGTGTAATTGCGACGTTTAAACTTTTAAAAAATAATTTTAAACTGCTTAACTGCAGGTATAGACTAAGTTGATCACTGATTTGTCCATTCTTTTTTTAAATGACGACCTACACTAAGATTAGATTGTATCAAGTAAATACCAAAGCATTATCATATTTCAAAAGTGGAGCTGACTTTGATATTCGTAACATTTTTGTCTAAAAGTGAAAATTCCATGACGCACACTTAACTATTTCAAACTATTGTCAATAACTAAACCGTATTTTAAAGAGGCCACACGGATTGTGTCATTAAAACTGGAGGAGCACTACAATCTCTTATTTGTTTAAAGTAACACATTATGTGTTTATGTGTTTATGGAGTTGTCCTCAGAGATTTTGATATATACGTGCACATAGGAGAAAAATTGGAGGTCTGTATACTATATACTTTATTACAAAGCGAATACTGTAGTAAAAGACTATTTCCTGCCCTTTTTGCTTTACTTTTGAATCAATAGGTATAGGTGAAATCTTGTAGACTATGGAAGTTTAGGCATCGAAAGGCAGGTGTACATATGGTAGTAAACAAACTCTCCACCCGTCTGTCTGCTTTGTCCGGACCACATTTCAAATATTTATCAACGGACTGACTTTAACTTTGAAACTTAGGGGAACAGCAGATTATGAACACTGACTTTTTAGTTTTATCACCTTTTTACTTTCCTCGATCGAAGCCTAACGTAAACGATTATTTGTTAGATGGTTTTAGTAGGCGACAGTAGAGTAGTGCACAAACACATAACTCTAACTTGAGTCATTAACTCCCTTTCCATTTTCTTCAGTGTTCGTAGCATTAGTTAACAACTTTTCAAGTGATTCAAATAAACTATAGACAGGGAGTGAAACAATGAGGGCTACAATAAACTATAGACAGGGAGTGAAACAATGAGGGCTACAATAAACTATAGACAGGGAGTGAAACAATGAGGGCTACAATAAACTATAGACAGGGAGTGAAACAATGAGGGGTACAATAAACTATAGACAGGGAGTGAAACAATGAGGGGTACAATAAACTATAGACAGGGAGTGAAACAATGAGGGCTACAATAAACTATAGACAGGGAGTGAAACAATGAGGGGTACAATAAAAGCCATCATGATAATTCCAATTACTGTACTTAATATATGTTATGTCTTAATGAGACACCTTCTGAAAATAAAGAGATTATTATTATTATTATTATATCATTTCCTCACTGAAGGACAACGCTGTAACAATTTTCTGTTCCTTTGATGTTTCTCTACCACAGGCCAAAACTTAAATATTTGGTTTGCGATATAAGACATCTCTTCAAGTCTATCACCAACTATTTTTTTCTAGATTTAAAACAATTTCACAGAAATATTCTTTGGTTGACCACCAAGTCATGCTGATTACAAATCATTGCCATGTCATCAGATAAATCGCTCCAGCTGTCAACTGTATTTCATAACGCCCCGATGCTTAGGTAAAGTGTATCGGCACATTTTCCAGTGCATAGAAGTAGTTTTCAGCCGTTTTACTTTTTGTGGCAATCAATGTCACTTATTTTGTGTTGCCATCAGATTTTATTTTAAGTAAATGGGAGATAACCTAAGTTTGCAATATGTTAAAAGTTTTTCAAAGTTGTCTTTTTCTTCTTTAAAGTATAGTACTTGTTATTTACAATGATTCTGTCTCAAAAATGAACGTACATTGTTCGACTGTTGTATTTCATTGTTGACTTTATATTTCTACAGGTATTACAATGGCTACAGTTGCCTTGGTTACGCATAATGGTTTTTGTAGAATTCTTACAAAGAAAGACAGTTTAATAGTCTTGAATGTTGAAAAAGTTATATCGCTAAATATTAAATAACCTCAAAACAAAATCATTCGTAACGATTTAACCCGAGAAGCAAACATGGCGGTAGAACGTTGGAATATGATATTACTTGAGTTTCCCCCTGAGAGTGGTCTATGTTCACAGGTTTTACTGTATCTCTCTTTCTGATCTTCTGAAATTATATTTGTTTCTTTTTAAATCTTATATACAGAAATGTTGTATTATATTTATTTTGTTTACCATCATTTGTACGAAAGATTCAGTATTAAGCGTGGACAGCTCCACCTGTTCTCTGTGATATATGCGTGTGTTTGTCCTCGTACGCTAGGGGATCTTTAGCTTCGCACTTAGCAGCCATGATGTATATAACTGAGGTGCATCACAAAATACTGTTAGAAACAACGGATTCCCTAGACCGAAATCTAGATATTAAAAACTACCACCATCAATACAGACCAGTAGAATGAGCGAATAGTACATACGAGCAAAATAACGATTTTGTATGTCATTAATTTTTAAAGAACTGTAAAACAATATAACAATTTATGGAGAAATGCAGGCTAAAAACAAAGTCGTCCTTAAGAATGAGATATAAATAGGTATAAAGTTACCCATTTATATACTTTGAAATATTCGATCCCTGAATGATAACAATCTAATACAATATTTACATATACACGAAAATGTACTACACGTGGTCTTCTTCGAAAACCACCAATAGCTCTATAGTTACATGTAATTTTGGAAAACCAGATGACCTCATTATGTTACCTACCACATTTTCATAAAATAAGTGATATGATATTCAATTACTACATATCTTATCTTTACACAATCGCTATAAAATAAGAAACAAACTGAAAAGCAAAGGAAAAATATCGAAATAGATTATAAAATGGCAACGAATATTTTTGCATATAGCTACAGCTATGGCATATTGTTTTACCTCACGTTTTCAGCAATACAATAGACTGCTTACAAATCTTATATATAAAAGAAGACAACTTGGCAACATTTCAATGTTTACATTAACCAGACAGAAAGAAACAAACACCATTGTATATATATGGATAGATACACAGACACCTGGAGTATGGAAAGTGACCCCCCCCCCCCCTATATCCAGGTCCCAACCCCTGGCCGGCATGTATCACCACTGTATACAGTAATCGTACATAAAGTTAGGCTGCTATCCAAGCATGTTCTAAAATTTCAAAATGTTCGCTAAACAGCATTATAATACACATGTACTTAATATACTGAATAATATTCTTATAATGCTATTTAGGGGGATTAGGACCTGGCAATAAGGGGTCACTTTCCATACTCAAGGTGCCTGTGGATAGATATACCGATTTTGTTGTCTCTAATGTTACGATGTTGTTGGCATATGTCTTGCTGTTGTTTACCGACGCACCCTCTTCAAAATTCATAAAATTAATTAAAATAGAAAGTTGGAGCACAACTACTAGTTATATATTACGCTTGAAATATCGTGTTAAGTTATTGATTCGTTAAGTAGTAGATCACGGGCATTTTGAGCGAGATTGACAGACACAATAGCAATTGCTCATGCACAATGGTTAAGCATATGTTAAATACAGAAGCATTTTAGAAAAACATATACATGTACTGTATTTAAGTGTTTTTTTTTCATAAGAAATAGAAATCTGTTAAAAATATGTAATGATATTTTATCGTTAACCACCCCAATAGCGTAATTTGTTATTGCCAAATTGCGCTTTAACAATGTCAAGGATGAACTTTTCGGCCGTTTATTGCCGGCGTATTTATGCCCTCACTTTGGTGCGGGACATATATAAAAGGCTGTTGTCGGTGAGTATGACCATCCGTGTGTCTGTTTGTTTATCAGGCGGGAATGTCTGTGTCATGTGTATCTTCAAAAATGTAAAGGGGTTTTAATCAGCATGTAAATTTCTGCAACTGGGTCTAGCTAAACAGCCTTTACTCGGTTAAAATTTGCATTGAGGGGCTTCAAATATGTCTCTCATGTATCTGGACAATATTTTTCAGTTAGAGTCCTGACGTTTTACAGGAATGATAACTAAACGTAATGTTGTGTATCTAGGGTTTATGAAATCATTGATTTTAACTTAGAACCGGTCACTGTTTTTGAGATCGTACATCGGAATGTAAAATAAACCAGCTACATAACTGTATCAATATATTTGAATGATGGATTCTCTTAGATATGCAATCGATTAAGTAGACAGCCAGTCTGAAATAAGGTTGTATGTTGTAATACGACTTGCTATATGTGCTATTATATAGTTTAGTTTATACTTATTTATTTTAGTTCGATTGTGAAGAAACCTTGCAGCTTATTCATGTGCTATTGTTGTTGTATGCTAAATATATGTTGTTGATTTCCGTTCATTATACTGCATCTGTCTTTGTTTAGAATCGAGACCAGAACAAAACATGATACTGATTCCCATATTGGTTTTTTACGCGTTGTTGAGCTGTGATGTTTTCGGACAAACCAATGCTTCTGGAACTGGTACCATGTCTACCACTGATACTACTTCCACGAATGATACCACTTCTGGAAATGATACAACTTCTGGAAATATTATAACTCCTGGAAGTGATACAACTTCTGAAAATGATATAACTGCTGGAAGTGATACAACTTCTGGAAATGATACAACTTCTGAAAATGATGTGACTCCTGGAAGTGATACAACTTCTGAAAATGATATAACTGCTGGAAGTGATACAACTTCTGGAAATGATACAAATTCTGGAAGTGATACAACTTCTGAAAATGATGTGACTCCTGGAAGTGATACAACTTCTGAAAATGATATAACTGCTGGAAGTGATACAACTTCTGGAAATGATACAAATTCTGGAAGTGATACAACTTCTGAAAATGTTGTAACTTCTGAAAGTGATACAACTGCTGCAAATGAAACAACTTCTGCAAATTATACATCTTCTGCAGAGACTACCATTTCTTCAACAGGTAAGAATTATATTATATTAGTAATTTAAAGAATGGATCACTTTTACTATTATAAAAAATACTATCGGTAAAATCATTGTAAATGATAAAAGTCTGTGTCGCGCTGAGTTAATAATATATTTCTTTTTCTAAAATTCACCATGAAAGAGGTATTTTACCATTTGAAATTTTTAATTATTGCGTTTATGTGGACTGTTGAAATATGTTAGAGAGGGATACTTTAACATTTTGCACATAAACATACATGTATATTTAATCATATAACTATTTCAGTTTATAAATCGTACAAATATTACAGCATTTCAAACAAACAGTACTACATCTGCTCCCACAACAACAACATCAACTACAGCCGCACCAACAAGTACAAGTACTTTAACTACACCAACTACAACAAGAACAACGGCTGTTCCAATCACAACGTCAACTACAGCCGCTTCAACAAGTACAATTACTACAGCTGCATTTACTACAACAAGCACTACATCTGAACCCACAACAACGTCAACTACAGCCGCTCTAACAAGTACAAGTACTACAGCTGCACCAACTACAACTAGCACTACAGCTGCTCCCACTACAACGTCAACTACAGCCGCTCCAACAAGTACAAGTACTACAGCTGCACCAACTACAACTAGCACTACAGCTGCTCCCACAACAACGTCAAGTACAGCCGCGCCAACTACAACTAGCACTACAGCTGCTCCCACAACAACGTCAAGTACAGCCGCGCCAACTAAAACTAGCACTAAAGCTGCTCCCACAACAACGTCAAGTACAGCTGCACCAACTACAACTAGCACTACAGCTGCTCCTACAACAACGTCAACTACAGCCGCTCCAACAAGTACAAGTACTACAGCTGCACCAACTACAACTAGCACTACAGCTGCTCCTACAACAACGTCAACTACAGCTGTGCCAACTACAACTAGCACTACAGCTGCTCCCACAACAACGTCAACAACAGCCGCTCCAACAAGTACAAGTACTACAGATGCACCAACTACAACTAGCACTACAACTGCTCCCACAACAACGTCAACTACAGCTGCGCCAACTACAACTAGCACTACAGCTGCTCCTACAACAACGTCAACTACAGCCGCTCCAACAAGTACAAGTACTACAGCTGCGCCAACTACAACTAGCACTACAGCTGCTCCTACAACAACGTCAACTACAGCCGCTCCAACAAGTACAAGTACTACAGCTGCACCAACTACAACTAGCACTACAGCTGCTCCTACAACAACGTCAACTACAGCCGCTCAAACAAGTACAAGTACTACGGCTGCGCCAACTACAACTAGCACTACATCTGCTCCTACAACAACGTCAACTAAATCCGCTCCAACAAGTACAAGTACTACTGCCGCTCCAGCTACAACTAGCACTACAGCTGCTCCCACAACAACGTCAAGTACAGCCGCGCCAACTACAACTAGCACTACAGCTGCTCCTACAACAACGTCAAGTACAGCCGCTCCAACAAGTACAAGTACTACAGCTGCACCAACTACAACTAGCACTACAGCTGCTCCTACAACAACGTCAAGTACAGCCGCGCCAACTACAACTAGCACTACAGCTGCTCCCACAACAACGTCAAGTACAGCCGCGCCAACTTCAACTAGCACTACAGCTGCTCCCACAACAACGTCAAGTACAGCTGCACCAACTACAACTAGCACTTCAGCTGCTCCTACAACAACGTCAACTACAGCCGCTCCAACAAGTACAAGTACTACAGCTGCACCAACTACAACTAGCACTACAGCTGCTCCCACAACAACGTCAACTACAGCCGCTCCAACAAGTACAAGTACTACAGCTGCACCAACTACAACTAGCACTACAGCTGCTCCTACAACAACGTCAAGTACAGCCGCGCCAACTACAACTAGCACTACAGCTGCTCCCACAACAACGTCAAGTACAGCCGCGCCAACTACAACTAGCACTACAGCTGCTCCCACAACAACGTCAAGTACAGCTGCACCAACTACAACTAGCACTACAGCTGCTCCCACAACAACGTCAACTACAGCTGTGCCAACTACAACTAGCACTACAGCTGCTTCCATGACAACGTCAACTACAGCCGCTCCAACAAGTACAAGTACTACAGCTGCGCCAACTACAACTAGCACTACAGTTGCTCCTACAACAACGTCAACTACAGCCGCTCCAACAAGTACAAGTACTACAGATGCACCAACTACAACTAGCACTACAGCTGCTCCTACAACAACGTCAACTACATCCGCTCCAACAAGAACAAGTACTACTGCCGCTCCAACTACAACTAGCACTACAGCTGCTCCTACAACAACGTCAACTACAGCCGCTCCAATAAGTACAAGTACTACAGCTGCTCCCACAACAACGTCAACAACAGCCGCTTCAACAAGTACAAGTACTACAGCTGCGCCAACTACATCTAGCACTACAGCTGCTCCTACAACAACGTCAACTACACCCGCTCCAACAAGTACAAGTACTACAGCTGCACCAACTACAGCTAGCACTACAGCTGCTCCCACAACAACGTCAACAAGTACTACAGCTGCACCAACTACAACTAGCACTACAGCTGCTCCTACAACAACGTCAACTACATCCGCTCCAACAAGTACAAGTACTACAGCTGCACCAACTACAACTAGCACTACAGCTGCTCCTACAACAACGTCAACTACAGCCGCTCCAACAAGTTCAAGTACTACTGCTGCGCCAACTACAACTAGCACTACAGCTGCTCTTACAACAACGTCAACTACATCCGCTCCAACAAGTACAAGTACTACTGCCGCTCCAACTACAACTAGCACTACAGCTGCTCCTACAACAACGTCAATTACAGCCGCTCCAACAAGTACAAGTACTACAGCTGCACCAACTACAACTAGCACTACAGCTGCTCCTACAACAACGTCAACTACAGCCGCTCCAACAAGTACAAGTACTACGGGAGCGCCCACTACAACTAGCACTACAGCTGCTCCTACAACAACGTCAACTATATCCGCTCCAACAAGTACAAGTACTACAGCCGCTCCAACTACAACTAGCACTACAGCTGCTCCTACAACAACGTCAAGTACAGCCGCTCCAACAAGTACAAGTACTACAGCCGCACCAACTACAACTAGCACTACAGCTGCTCCCACAACAACGTCAAGTACAGCCGCGCCAACTACAACTAGCACTACAGCTGCTCCTACAACAACGTCAACTACAGCCGCTCCAACAAGTACAAGTACTACAGCTGCACCAACTGCAACTAGCACTACAGCGGCTCCTACAACAACGTCAAGTACAGCCGCGCCAACTACAACTAGCACTACAGCTGCTCCCACAACAACGTCAAGTACAGCTGCACCAACTACAACTAGCACTACAGCTGCTCCTAGAACAACGTCAACTACAGCCGCTCCAATAAGTACAAGTACTACAGCTGCTCCTACAACAACGTCAACTACAGCCGCTCCCACAAGTACAAGTACTACAGCTGCGCCAACTACATCTAGCACTACAGCTTCTCCTACAACAACGTCAACTACAGCTGCTCCAACAAGTACAAGTACTACAGCTGCACCAACTACAACTAGCACTACAGCTGCTCCCACAACAACGTCAACTACAGCCGCTCCAACAAGTACAAGTACTACAGCTGCACCAACTACAACTAGCACTTTAGCTGCTCCCACAACAACGTCAACTACAGCCGCTCCAACAAGTACAAGTACTACAGCTGCACCAACTACAACTAGCACTACAGCTGCTCCTACAACAACGTCAACGACAGCCGCGCCAACTACAACTAGCACTACAGCTGCTCCTACAACAACGTCAACTACAGCTGCGCCAACTACAACTAGCACTACAGCTGGTCCCACAACAACGTCAACTACAGCCGCTCCAACAAGTACAAGTACTACAGCTGCACCAACTACAACTAGCACTACAGCTGCTCCTACAACAACGTCAACTACATCCGCTCCAACAAGTACAAGTACTACAGCTGCACCAACTACAACTAGGACTACAACAGCTCCTACAACAACGTCAACTACAGCCGCTCCAACAAGTACAAGTACTACAGCTGCGCCAACTACAACTAGCACTACAGCTGCTCCTACAACAACGTCAACTACAGCCGCTCCAACAAGTACAAGTACTACTGCCGCTCCAACTACAACTAGCACTACAGCTGCTCCTACAACAACGTCAACTACAGCCGCTCCAACAAGTACAAGTAGTACAGCTGCACCAACTACAACTAGCACTACAGCTGCTCCTACAACAACGTCAATTACAGCTGCTCCAACAAGTACAAGTACTACAGCTGCTTCAACTACAACTAGCACTACAGCTGCTCCTACAACAACGTCAACTACAGCCGCTCCAACAAGTACAAGTACTACGGGAGCGCCAACTACAACTAGCACTACAGCTGCTCCTACAACAACGTCAACTATATCCGCTCCAACAAGTACAAGTACTACAGCCGCTCCAACTACAACTAGCACTACAGCTGCTCCTACAACAACGTCAAGTACAGCCGCTCCAACAAGTACAAGTACTACAGCCGCACCAACTACAACTAGCACTACAGCTGCTCCCACAACAACGTCAAGTACAGCCGCGCCAACTACAACTAGCACTACAGCTGCTCCTACAACAACGTCAACTACAGCCGCTCCAACAAGTACAAGTACTACAGCTGCACCAACTGCAACTAGCACTACAGCGGCTCCTACAACAACGTCAAGTACAGCCGCGCCAACTACAACTAGCACTACAGCTGCTCCCACAACAACGTCAAGTACAGCTGCACCAACTACAACTAGCACTACAGCTGCTCCTAGAACAACGTCAACTACAGCCGCTCCAATAAGTACAAGTACTACAGCTGCTCCTACAACAACGTCAACTACAGCCGCTCCCACAAGTACAAGTACTACAGCTGCGCCAACTACATCTAGCACTACAGCTTCTCCTACAACAACGTCAACTACAGCTGCTCCAACAAGTACAAGTACTACAGCTGCACCAACTACAACTAGCACTACGGCTGCTCCCACAACAACGTCAACTACAGCCGCTCCAACAAGTACAAGTACTACAGCTGCACCAACTACAACTAGCACTTCAGCTGCTCCCACAACAACGTCAACTACAGCCGCTCTAACAAGTACAAGTACTACAGCTGCACCAACTACAACAAGCACTACAGCTGCTCCTACAACAACGTCAAGTACAGCCGCGCCAACTTCAACTAGCACTACAGCTGCTCCTACAACAACGTCAACTACAGCCGTGCCAACTACAACTAGCACTACAGCAGCTCCCACAACAACGTCAAGTACAGCTGCACCAACAACAACTAGCACTACAGCGGCTCCTACAACAACGTCAACTACAGCTGCGCCAACTGCAACTAGCACTACAGCTGCTCCCACAACAACGTCAACTACAGCCGCTCCAACAAGTACAAGTACTACAGCTGCGCCAACTACAACTAGCACTACAGCGACTCCTACAACAACGTCAACTACAGCTGCGCCAACTACAACTAGCACTACAGCTGCTCCCACAACAACGTCAACTACAGCCGCTCCAACAAGTACAAGTACTACAGCTGCACCAACTACAACTAGCACTACAGCTGCTCCTACAACAACGTCAAGCACAGCCGCGCCAACCACAACTAGCACTACAGCTGCTCCCACAACAACGTCAACTACAGCCGCGCCAACTACAACTAGCACTACAGCTGCTCCCACAACAACGTCAAGTACAGCTGCACCAACTACAACTAGCACTACAGCTGCTCCTACAACAACGTCAACTACAGCCCCTCCAATAAGTACAAGTACTACAGCTGCTCCCACAACAACGTCAACTACAGCCGCTCCAACAAGTACAAGTACTACAGCTGCGCCAACTACATCTAGCACTACAGCTGCTCCTACAACAACTTCAACTACAGCCGCTCCAACAAGTACAAGTACTACAGCTGCACCAACTACAACTAGCACTACAGCTGCTCCCACAACAACGTCAACTACAGCCGCTCCAACAAGTACAAGTACTACAGCTGCACCAACTACAACTAGCACTACAGCTGCTCCTACAACAACGTCAAGTACAGCCGCGCCAACTACAACTAGCACTACAGCTGCTCCCACAACAACAACAAGTACAGCTACACCAACTACAACTAGCACTACAGCTGCTCCTACAACAACGTCAACTACAGCTGCGCCAACTACAACTAGCACTACAGCTGGTCCCACAACATCGTCAACTAGCGCCGCTCCAACAAGTACAAGTACTACAGCTGCACCAACTACAATTAGCACTACAGCTGCTACTACAACAACGTCAACTACAGCCGCTCCAACAAGTACAAGTACTACAGCTGCGCCAACTACAACTAGCACTACAGCTGCTCCTACAACAACGTCAACTACATCCGCTCCAACAAGTACAAGTACTACTGCCGCTCCGACTTCAACTAGCACTACATCTGCTCCTACAACAACGTCAACGACAGCCGCTCCAACAAGTACAAGTAGTACAGCTGCACCAACTGCAACTAGCACTACAGCTGCTCCTACAACAACGTCAAGTACAGTCGCGCCAACTACAACTAGCACTACTGCTGCTCCCACAACAACGTCAAGTACAGCTGCACCAACTACAACTAGCACTACAGCTGCTCCTACAACAACGTCAACTACAGCCGCTCCAATAAGTACAAGTACTACAGCTGCTCCTACAACAACGTCAACTACAGCAGCTCCCACAAGTACTAGTACTACAGCTGCGACAACTACATCTAGCACTACAGCTTCTCCTACAACAACGTCAACTACAGCCGCTCCAACAAGTACAAGTACTACAGCTGCACCAACTACAACTAGCACTACAGCTTCTCCTACAACAACGTCAACTACAGCCGCTCCAACAAGTACAAGTACTACAGCTGCACCAACTACAAGTAGCACTACAGCTGCTCCCACAACAACGTCAACTACAGCCGCTCCAACAAGTACAAGTACTACAGCTGCACCAACTACAACTAGCACTTCAGCTGCTCCCACAACAACGTCAACTACAGCCGCTCCAACAAGTACAAGTACTACAGCTGCACCAACTACAACTAGCACTACAGCTGCTCCTACAACAACGTCAAGTACTACCGCCGCTCCGACTACAACTAGCACTACAGCTGCTCCTACAACAACGTCAACTACAGCCGCGCCAACTACAACTAGCACTACAGCTGGTCCTACAACAACGTCAACTACAGCTGCGCCAACTACAACTAGCACTACAGCTGGTCCCACAACAACGTCAACTACAGCCGCTCCAACAAGTACAATTACTACAGCTGCATCAACTACAACTAGCACTACAGCTGTTCCTACAACAACGTCAACTACAGCCGCTCCAACAAGTACAAGTACTACAGCTGCGCCAACTACAACTAGCACTACAGCTGCTCCTACAACAACGTCAACTACATCCGCTCCAATAAGTACAAGTACTACTGCCGCTCCGACTTCAACTAGCACTACAGCTGCTCCTACAACATCGTCAACTACAGCCGCTCCAACAAGTACAAGTAGTACAGCTGCACCAACTACAACTAGCACTACAGCTGCTCCCACAACAACGTCAAGTACAGCCACGCCAACTACAACTAGCACTACAGCTGCTCCTACAACAACGTCAACTACAGCCGCTCCAACAAGTACAAGTACTACAGCTGCACCAACTACAACTAGCACTACAGCTGCTCCTACAACAACGTCAAGTACAGCCGCGCCAACCACAACTAGCACTACAGCTGCTCCCACAACAACGTCAAGTACAGCCGCGCCAACTGCAACTAGCACTTCAGCTGCTCCCACAACAACGTCAAGTACAGCTGCACCAACTACAACTAGCACTACAGCTGCTCCTACAACAACGTCAACTACAGCTGCGCCAACTACAACTAGCACTACAGCTGCTCCCACAACAACGTCAACTATAGCCGCTCCAACAAGTACAAGTACTACAGCTGCGCCAACTACAACTAGCACTACAGCGACTCCTACAACAACGTCAACTACAGCCCCTCCAATAAGTACAAGTACTACAGCTGCACCAACTACAACTAGCACTACAGCTGCTCCTACAACAACGTCAACTACAGCCGCTCCAACAAGTACAAGTACTACAGCTGCACCAACTACAACTAGCACTACAGCTGCTCCTACAACAACGTCAAGTACAGCCGCGCCAACCACAACTAGCACTACAGCTGCTCCCACAACAACGTCAAGTACAGCCGCGCCAACTACAACTATCACTACAGCTGCTCCCACAACAACGTCAAGTACAGCTGCACCAACTACAACTAGCACTACAGCTGCTCCTACAACAACGTCAACTACAGCTGCACCAACTACAACTAGCACTACAGCTGCTCCTACAACAACGTCAAGTACAGCCGCGCCAACTACAACTAGCACTACAGCTGCTCCCACAACAACAACAAGTACAGCTACACCAACTACAACTAGCACTACAGCTGCTCCTACAACAACGTCAACTACAGCTGCGCCAACTACAACTAGCACTACAGCTGGTCCCACAACATCGTCAACTAGCGCCGCTCCAACAAGTACAAGTACTACAGCTGCACCAACTACAATTAGCACTACAGCTGCTCCTACAACAACGTCAACTACAGCCGCTCCAACAAGTACAAGTACTACAGCTGCGCCAACTACAACTAGCACTACAGCTGCTCCTACAACAACGTCAACTACATCCGCTCCAACAAGTACAAGTACTACTGCCGCTCCGACTTCAACTAGCACTACAGCTGCTCCTACAACAACGTCAACGACAGCCGCTCCAACAAGTACAAGTAGTACAGCTGCACCAACTGCAACTAGCACTACAGCTGCTCCTACAACAACGTCAAGTACAGTCGCGCCAACTACAACTAGCACTACTGCTGCTCCCACAACAACGTCAAGTACAGCTGCACCAACTACAACTAGCACTACAGCTGCTCCTACAACAACGTCAACTACAGCCGCTCCAATAAGTACAAGTACTACAGCTGCTCCTACAACAACGTCAACTACAGCAGCTCCCACAAGTACTAGTACTACAGCTGCGACAAGTACATCTAGCACTACAGCTTCTCCTACAACAACGTCAACTACAGCCGCTCCAACAAGTACAAGTACTACAGCTGCACCAACTACAACTAGCACTACAGCTTCTCCTACAACAACGTCAACTACAGCCGCTCCAACAAGTACAAGTACTACAGCTGCACCAACAACAAGTAGCACTACAGCTGCTCCCACAACAACGTCAACTACAGCCGCTCCAACAAGTACAAGTACTACAGCTGCACCAACTACAACTAGCACTACAGCTGCTCCCACAACAACGTCAACTACAGCCGCTCCAACAAGTACAAGTACTACAGCTGCACCAACTACAACTAGCACGACAGCTGCTCCTACAACAACGTCAAGTACAACTGCCGCTCCGACTACAACTAGCACTACAGCTGCTCCTACAACAACGTCAACTACAGCCGCGCCAACTACAACTAGCACTAGAGCTGGTCCTACAACAACGTCAACTGCAGCTGCGCCAACTACAACTAGCACTACAGCTGGTCCCACAACAACGTCAACTACAGCCGCTCCAACAAGTACAAGTACTACAGCTGCACCAACTACAACTAGCACTACAGCTGTTCCTACAACAACGTCAACTACAGCCGCTCCAACAAGTACAAGTACTACTGCCGCTCCGACTTCAACTAGCACTACAGCTGCTCCTACAACATCGTCAACTACAGCCGCTCCAACAAGTACAAGTAGTACAGTTGCACCAACTACAACTAGCACTACAGCTGCTCCCACAACAACGTCAAGTACAGCCACGCCAACTACAACTAGCACTACAGCTGCACCTACAACAACGTCAACTACAGCCGCTCCAACAAGTACAAGTACTACAGCTGCACCAACTACAACTAGCACTACAGCTGCTCCTACAACAATGTCAAGTACAGCCGCGCCAACCACAACTAGCACTACAGCTGCTCCCACAACAACGTCAAGTACAGCCGCGCCAACTACAACTAGCACTACAGCTGCACCCACAACAACGTCAAGTACAGCTGCACCAACTACAACTAGCACTACAGCTGCTCCTACAACAACGTCAACTACAGCTGCGCCAACTACAACTAGCACTGCAGCTGCTCCCACAACAACGTCAACTACAGCCGCTCCAACAAGTACAAGTACTACAGCTGCGCCAACTACAACTAGCACTACAGCGACTCCTACAACAACGTCAACTACACCTGCGCCAACTACAACTAGCACTACAGCTGCTCCCACAACAACGTCAACTACAGTCGCTCCAACAAGTACAAGTACTACAGCTGCACCAACTACAACTAGCACTACAGCTGCTCCTACAACAACGTCAAGTACAGCCGCGCCAACTTCAACTAGCACTACAGCTGCTCCTACAACAACGTCAACTACAGCCGCACCAACTACAACTAGCACTACAGCTGCTCCTACAATAACGTCAACTACAGCTGCGCCAACTACAACTAGCACTACAGCTGGTCCCACAACAACGTCAACTACAGCCGCTCCAACAAGTACAAGTACTACAGCTGCACCAACTACAACTAGCACTACAGCTGTTCCTACAACAACGTCAACTACAGCCGGTCCAACAAGTACAAGTACTACAGCCGCACCAACTACAACTAGCACTACAGTTGCTCCTACAACAACGTCAACTACATCCGCTCCAACAAGTACAAGTACTACTGCCGCTCCGACTTCAACTAGCACTACAGCTGCTCCTACAACATCGTTAACTACAGCCGCTCCAACAAGTACAAGTAGTACAGCTGCACCAACTACAACTAGCACTACAGCTGCTCCCAAAACAACGTCAAGTACAGCCGCGCTAACTACAACTAGCACTACAGCTGCTCCTACAACAACGTCAACTACAGCCGCTCCAACAAGTACAAGTACTACAGCTGCACCAACTACAACTAGCACTACAGCTGCTCCTACAACAACGTCAAGTACAGCCGCGCCAACCACAACTAGCACTACAGCTGCTCCCACAACAACGTCAAGTACAGCCGCGCCAACTACAACTAGCACTACAGCTGCTCCCACAACAACGTCAAGTACAGCTGCACCAACTACAACTAGCACTACA
>JAFMSR010003097.1:0-17097 GCA_022818135.1 Saxidomus purpurata | reverse complement strand
AATCCTTACAAACTCGTTTGCAGTCAAAATGTTTTAAACAAAACAACGCACATTTTCAAGATTACTAAAAAGTTTCGTTATTTAAAAGTGCATACCGACCAATGAGATAACTTTGGCTGCCTGTCAGTTTATTACTGTAGACCAGTCTGATAACGGTAACCAGTCAACTCGTACCTAAGTCAACTCGTACCCTAGTCATCTCGTACCTGAATTGTTCAACTTGTACCCGATTTTGAATTCGAAGAAGTCAACTCGTACCTTGACATTTTTTGTTCAGTATCTTTGAGATAATAATAATTTTTTATCAATCATCATTAAATGTTTCCATTGAAATACGTTATTATGCTCTTATTTTTCAAAATTGTATCAGAAAGTGGTAGAAATGCAGAGAATGTTTTGAAAAAAAGCCAACTCGTACCCTACGTAATCATTAATTTGAAGTGTTATCAAAATAATGAATAACGCGACTTTCGAAAATTGTATTATTTTCATCATGTAAATGACAAAAATATGTTTATTTCAGTTCATCTTAGGTTCTTTAAGACAAAATGGGCCCTCGAACATCAAATTTAGGTTTGTAGACACGCTAATAAAATTAGTTAATTTGCTTCCTGTTTTATTTGTGAACCGATTTATGAACAAATATTTTCTGTGTGAATTTATTTATCAAGGCGATGGAATTTCAGATCAAGCGACAGTATCAATTAACTGAAGGAGACCACTGTGCTATATTTGGCAAAGTTTCTATGGAACAGATAAACTGTATATTAGTGCTATGTCGCGTGTTCTTGTGACTATAGAGAGATCAGACTCTTATGAAGTGATATAAAGTGATATAAAGTATAAAGTATTTGCGGAGCCAAAGAGAAAAGGACTCTTTTATTATAGAAGTTGTTAAATGCATTATTTATTAAGATAGATTAATTAAAGTACGTTGTATTTACACTTTCAGAGCCTTTCTTGTACGAGGCGTCACAGCTGTCACAGTCACTAGTTGCCAGTGTATTATATTATTATGCACAGAATAAATGGACATATTGAACCTGTAATGTAGTCTTACTCGTCTGTGGATAATAGGGATATTTCTTGAACCCCGGGTCTAACAGAGACAATATATCTTGATTGTTATTGTTATCATTAACATTACTAAAGTTGTTGTTGTCATTATGCGGGTAACAGATTTTATTTTATGTTTTTTAGTGAATTATAGAGTTTTCTCAGTGAAATAAAAGTGATAATCCACAGTTTTGAAACAGTGGGGTTGTGAAAATGGTTAAGTGGTCAAATACATTAGATTTTTACTATGTATTGCCTGTATATAACTGAAATGCTGTAATTGGGTGTTGAAACTCAATAAAACAATAAATGAAAATAAATTAAAAGATCTGTCATTTATTCATTACATCATAAATTATTCAATGAATAAATGTATCAAAACAACACAGTTACAATGTATGCATAACCCTTAAAATACATGTATTTTTGTGTCAGTAACATACACATTTTCAGCACCATGTCCCATGAACTTTTTACTTAAAAAAACTAGTCAGAGTGGACTGTTTACTACTGGACTTTACTTTGACAGACTGTTTTTCAAGTTCATCTTCAACCTTAACTAAATCCTGAGAAAGATCACCCAAATCCTTACTCATGCCTGCAGCAGTACATTTTCAAGTGAAACAACCACTTGAGTGCATCCAGGTGAGTGTTTATCAACAATGGCTCAGTAGCCTCACAGTCATCATCATTGTCATCATCATCAACATCATCCTGGCTTGCATCATCACCTGAACACCTATCCTTCCTAGACTGCACAAGGTTCATTTCCCAGTTCTCATCAATGTCATCTTGAACTGGTACGCCGACATCAACGTCCAAATACTCCTCGGCATTCATAACACTGTCAAACACAATTTTTGATTGTGCAGATTTCATCAGCTCTACCAACTCCGCAATTGGAATGTCATCATCTTTATCATCACTATCTGCCTGACCGAACACTGTTATTCCAGCCTTCATGAAACATTTGGTCACTGTTTCTGCTTTGACTTCCTTAACAGAACTTGCAACCCACTGAATGGCATCAAGCACTGTGATGCACTTGGACACTGAATTAACATTAACTGTATCTTCACTAATCTTAGAAACAACAGATCTCAAAAGCTTTTTTCTATAGAACTGCTTCATGTTCTGGATGATGCCTTGGTCTAAAGGCTGAAGCTTAGACGTTGTATTAGCTGGCAGAAACACTACTTTCACATGCGTGAGGTTCAGATCACTGGGATGGGATGTCGCGTTGTCTAACAGAAGCACAACGTTCCTGCCTGCCTGTCTCATTTTACGATCAAATTTGTTGATCCACTCTGAAAATAGCACACTATTCATCCAGGCTTTCTTGTTATATTTCCACGTAACTGGCAAACTCTCAATCTTAATGTTGCGAAAGCAGCGTGGCTTGGCACTTTTTCCTATGACAAAGGGTTTCTCAAATTGTCCTTCCATGTTCACACACAGCATCACAGTTAATCTTTCCTTTGAGCGTTTCCCCCCTTTACAATCCTCACCACGAATAGACAAAGACTTGTCAGGCAGAGCGCGATAGAAGAGCCCAGTTTCATCCATGTTGTAAATATCCTTCTTGTTGTAACCGGCCAAAATGTCAGGCAACTTCTCCTTCCATTCACTTACAGTTTCAGGTGATACTCCAGCACTTTCCCCACAAACAGAAGCAAACGTTATGTTGTGTCGTTGTCTGAATCGACTTAGCCAACCATTGGATGCTTTGAAGTCCTCTGATGATATTCCAAGTTCAGTGGCATACATTCTAGCTTTCTCTTGGAGCATTGGACCCGAGAGTGGAATAGCCTGTGACCGTGCCAGTTGAAACCATTCCCACATGAGTTTGTTGACCTCTTCCATTGGCGATCTTTTGCAGAGACGCTTTCTATCATTAGACATGTTTTGCTCATACCCCTCCATAAGCTCGGCCTTTCTTTTCAGTATGGAGTGAACCTGGAAAAGAAAACAAGTTTTGAAATTTAGTTTTCGGTTGAAACATAGTTTATTTATTTGTATAATTTCATTCAAAATCAATTTTAACAAGATCAAGAAAATTTGTTTATCACAAAGAATCTTTTACCTGTGTTTTGCCAATGCCATATTTTTCTGCTAATTGTCTCTGGCTTTTGCCACCACTTTCATTTAACAAATCAATCTTTTCTCTCAGACAAAGTTCTTTGCGTTTACGACTCATAATTGACATAAGCTAGCAGTTGAATAAATTTTGATCTTTACTGTTCTAATGAAAAAAGTGTTGTGAATGTTGATGAAAAATTGATTTTATGGCTGTTAATTACGAAAACTCGAGTTACTCAATCAATCAATTATCTATAGTATAAAAGGGATAATAATAGCCGCACAACATCATAAAGCACCTACCTTTAGTCCTGTAATTACGTTTTCACAGTAAGTACTCTCCCCGAAAATCTTATCAAAAGCATTAAATCAATCAAAAATCCATCAATTATCAAATACTTCCGTGTTTTTTACACTAACCTTGACCTCTGTCGTAAAGCGGCTACTGAGTTGTCGTAAAGTGGTCGGTGATTATCCTTTAACTGGGACAGGTGTTGTAAACTTGTTTATAATGCGTGTCAGTCAAGGTGTGAACACAAACATGTATACCTGTCAACAAATTGCCTGCGGTCGCATTAATGGATCAATTCATGTAATTAATCAAAAGGGACTGGATTAAGTGGTCGATGCGTTAATAACGGGGTGCCCGTTTTTTTCGTTTGCCATTGAATTATAGAGGAAAAAAATCGGTTCTGAAAAAAATCGGTCTCATTAGCGGGGTGGTCCTGAAAACGGGGTGGTCGCATATAGGGTTTTTACTGTACTACGAACTTCCTCAGTTTATAAAGCAGTCTTTCGGGGGTATTAATCACATTTAGTGATAGGTCTAGTTTTCCTTATCGTATTTGAGCCAAGAATAAGTGGTCAACCATTTCTGTTGGAAGTTCAATTTTGTTTTTTTTCAGTGCCAGAGTCACCTGTCCTAACAGAACTTAAGTTGCTGCCCATATCAGGTCTGCTACCAGGTCATTAACTAATTTCTCCGGCTCGCAAAGCCTCCCCTTCTCTGTTGCATCCTCTATCTCTTTCATAACATCTCTAGGCATGATGTTGACTTAAGATTCTGACAGACTAGAATGAATATTTATATACAGTTTCTCTCATTTTCTTACTACAGTGGAACTTCCGAAAACCGAACACTGACGGGACCTGCAGAAAAGTTCGGTTTTTGGAAGTTTCCGGTATTTGGAAGACTGGGGTGATTAAGACTGAAAAGGGGAGAGATAATCAAAGGTCCATCTTGGTCTGAAAAGTCCTTAGTTTTTTATGCATAGAAGTGATTGTAAATTGTAAATTCAGAACACTGTTCTCAAATAAAATTCAAATCGGGACGTGTCCGGGGAAAATAAGATACATTTGTACTTCAAGAAAACGATTTTTCAATCAATATCATGTCAAATGAATTTCAAAATAAAACACACACATTAAGGGTTGGTTTTGGAACCAGTTGAGACTCAAGAATTATTTTGATCCTGTCCTTTAGCGACAAATCAATTCTACGACGTATCGGAGTTGTCTCTGACATTTTTATTATCAAAATGATACAATTTTATAAAATGTCATCATTTTATTGATATTCTCGTCAAAATTAATTTGTTCAATTTTCACTATTTGAAGTCGGGACAGTTTGTGATATGTTACGAAACAAAACCATTGTTCGGTCTAATTTTATAAATAAATCATACTTTTTATAATAACTAAATTAGAATTAATTAGTGTTTGAAGATGTTTATGTAAACATCAAACATTAATCCGCTGATCCTTTCTTCAATTCGATATCATTATCTAATACTTACAGTCTTATGTTAATATTTAATCCTTTGACTGACAGGTTGTGATTCTAACGCGTGTCAAAATAAACGATAACCGCTAATTGGCCAAACAATGGCAATCACTTTGCCGGAGGCAATTATTCATAATCCGAGTGTTTGTAGTGTCCGGTTTTTGGAAGACAATTTGTACTGAGATAAGTTAAAATTGACGAAAATATCGTCCGATATTCGGAATTTGGAAGTTCCGGTATTCGGAAGTACGTTTTACATAGAAAATAAAGGAGGAAATTTCCGGACTTTGAAAATCGTCCGTTTTTCAGAAGTTTCCGGTATTTGGAAGGTCCGGTTTTCGGAAGTTCCACTGTACAAGGTTCTTAAAAAGTCACCCTTACCCTTTGGAACATTCAGTTTCTTCTTCAATCTGTCTTAAATCTGATAAATGTTTCCTATATTTCTTCTTTGCTCAATCTTTTGGGTATTGCAGCAATGGCACTGATTCCACTGGTTCAAGCTCGTCAATTAGACAATACACACTCTTCTGAATACGATTTAGTGTCTTCTTATCACTTATATTGTAAGTGATATTGAGTAACTTCTTGATAACATCTCTGGCAATAACTTGACATGTCTGTAATGACTGTTACTTTTCTCTTTCAGTGACTTTAAAGAAAAATGTATCAAGAAGGTCAAGGTCACTAAATAATATCTAAGTCTAAGGTTTTCAAAGTTGGCCATGACCAGAAGATAACATTTTTAGACTTCTTGTTCAGTATCTGTAATATAAGTAAAGATCACAAAGTCATGTCAAGATGACCTTGAATGAAGAACCCCTTGGGCATATGGTCCTGTTCCACTACAGAAGCACCTAGCATTCAAAAAGTTACAAAGATATACATAAAAGAATGTCATAATGCACTTTAACACACCGCTAGTGGAGTTAACAGCTACCCGAAATCTGATGTTTTTAGCTGCAGAAGTGTTCCTTGCATGAAGCTCTACCAAAATTGTTCAAAGAATTCCATTCCATGCAAACTCTAGTTGCTATGGCAAGAAAGAGGAAAATCTTCTCTGAAACCAATAGGTCTAGAGCTTAGATATTTGGCATGTAGCATTAATTGTCTTGTGGACCTCTACCAAGATTGTTCAAATTATGACCCCTGGGTCAAAATTGATCCCGTGCCGGTGGTCACTTAGTTTTGCATAGGCTTAATTTTGTAGGAAAAACTTTAAAAATCTTCTTCTCTGAAACCACAAGATATTTTGCATGTAGCATTGTCTGGTGGACCTCTACCAAGATTGTTCAAATTGTGACCCCTGGATCAAAATTGACCCCTTACAGGGGGTCACTTAGTTTTACATAGGCTTTTATAGGAAAACTTTAAAAATCTTCTTCTCTGAAACCACAAGGCCTAGAGCTTAGATATTTTGCATGTAGCATTGCCTGGTAGACCTCTTCAAAGTTTGTTCATATTATGCCCCTTGGTCAAAATTGACCTTGCCCGGTAGGTGGGGGAGGGGTCACTTGTTTTACAAAGACGTACAGTATATAGGAAAACCTTTTTGGTATATAACATTGTCTAGTGATCTTCCACCAGGCAAGTGCACTTGTACCAAGGTGAGCGATATAGGGCCATCTTGGCCCTCTTGTTATACATGTATTTGAATGTAATTTGTGCTTCCAATTAAATTTGATGGAGGAACATTCAATACTTTTGGACCAGAGTAGGATAGTGACTTTCTGTAAAACTCTATATTTGGTTTGGGAACATGTAGATCACAGTTATTAGCTGATCTTATGATGAAGGTATGTGTTGAATTCGACATTATGAATTTGTTTTTCATATACAATGGTGAATTATCTTCATTTAATGATTTATTTTCTAAAATTGCTTTCTTTAAGTTAACTCTATTACTGAAATTCATCCATCCTAATTATTTGAATAGATCTTTTGAGGGGGGTATTGTAATATACTTGCTGCTTTTAAAAAAAAAATCAGTTCCTGATTTACGTTAAAAGCGATCTTTGCGCTACCTGCAGAAGCTGGGTCATTTATGTCTTGAAGGAAATACTCTCGGTTATTATGACCAGGTATTGCCTGTTCAGAAAGGACTATATCTCATATGTTTTGTATGATTCCGACTCCCCAGATTGGTTGACGATGAATATATCTCCATTCATGGCAGCCAAAGTGACAGTCAGTATAGCATTGTATAGTGACGGGTTGGGCCATCAGTGTTGTTTGAACAAAGAATAAGATACGTAAAAAAGTAAAGGTAAAATTTAAAAGAATTATAAACCTTTCAGCAGAGTGCACAAGCGTACGACGGCGTTGTGCCCTGTGCTATGGTCATTGGCTGCTAATGATAAGGGTTTCCAATACATCTCAACTTACTGGTCTCAGGCTGTTGCAAAACTATGGAGCCAGTGAATGGCATATCACAGTATAACTTACCCTCTTCACTGTCCATATGTGGACAATAGGTACAAATACACCAGCTTTGGGCTTGAACTGAAGGCTGTGGATCAACAGGTGGCTCCTGCAGCTGTCACTGTCACAGGATAGCAGCAGCACCAAGTATAGCGGCTGGCTGTCGTGCTGAAATTTCTTAAAGCATTTTCTTAATTTCTTCATAAGTTCCATTATATCATAGAAAGAGCAAAATCCTACATGTGAATTGATGATGTAATGCTAATACTATATGTTAAACATTAATGAATTAAAGCAAGCACCTAAAAGCTATAGTCTTATTATTTTTTAAATTTTTGATAGTTAATATTTTTTGCAGAGACAATAAAAAGATAGAATAACAGGACAGCTTTATAAGAAATGCTAAGAAAAGGCATTCTACAAATCATAATGGCAGGTCATTTAATTAATACTCATATTTTTACCAGACAATCTTGAACTAAAACTGTAAGTTGTTTACCCAGGCGAAAATAACGGTCAGTTACCATGAATTACCATGATAGTCATTGGTTGATCATAGTCCTGGGACCATGTTTGACCATGTTTTGATAAATGGCACCACGGATTTTGACCATAGTGCCAGACCATGTTCAAATACCATGGTAGACCTTGTTCATTACCATGGTCATATGGAAAGGAAGTGCAGTGCACAAAAACCATAACTCCATCTTGACTCATTACAGAGTTATTGCCCTTTGTTACTTTTCCTTGTCCGGAGCATAACTTGAAAACTACTGGTGAGAATTCAATACAACTTCATACAATGCTCAAGCACAGTAAGAGGAAGTGCAGTCCACAAGAACCATAACTCTATCTTGAGTAATTACAAAGTTATTGTCCTTTGTTACTTTTTCTTGTCCAGATCATAACTTGAAAACTACTGGTTGGAATTCAATACAACTTCATACAATGGTCAAGTACAATGAGAGGAAGTGCAGTGCACAGGAACCATAACTCTATCTTGACTCATTACATAGTTATTGCCCTTTGTTACTTTTCCTTGACCAGAGCATAACTTGAAAACTACTGGTGAGAATTCAATACAACTTCATACAATGGTCTACCACAAAGAGAGGAAGTGCAGTGTACAAGAACCATAACTCTATCTTGAGTATTTACAGAGTTATTGCCCTTTGTTACTTTCCATGTCCGGAGCATTACTTGAAAACTACTGGTTGGAATTCAATACAACTTCATACAATGGTCAAGCACAATGAGAGGAAGTGCAGTGTACAACAACCATAACTCTTTCTTGACTCGTTACAGAGTTATTGCCCTTTGTTACTTTTCCTTGTCCGGAGCATAACTTGAAAACTACTGGTTGTTGGAATTCAATTTAGCTTCATACAATGGTCAAGTACATTGAGAGGAATTGCAATGCACAGGAACCATAACTCTATCTTGACTCATTACAGAGTTATTGCCAAGAACAATATCCCCTTTTTTAGTGTGTTTTTTTTTTGCAAGGTATTCTGTTACTACGAATTTCCTCAGTTTATAAAGCAGTCTTTCCGGGGTATTAATCACGTTTAGTGATAGGTCTAGTTGTAGTAATTAATGTCAGAATATCACTTTGAGGAAATAAGCCTGTAATATTAACCCAGTCTTTAGATCATTGACTATAAAAATTTGGAACTAGTATTTGTGCTCGCTGAGATTTCAGTACCACAATGCAGCTGATGCAAAATGCAAATGCAAAAACTTTAATATAGGCAACCATGCCAATAGTCAATCATGAATTACCATGGTTCCTGTGAAAAGGATGACATTGACTTTATATGCCCTCAAAAGGTGGCATATTAAAATTACACTGTCCATCTGTGCGTCAGGCCTTACATTTTTTTGTCCAAGCTGTAACTTTGTCATGCATTGAAAAGATTTTAAAATAACTTGGCACAAATGTTCAGCACATCAAGACAACGTGTCGCGTGGAAAACCCATGTTCCTACCTCAAAGGTCAAGGTCAGTGTTTGAAGGTAATGGAACCCTGTATTCTTTGACAACATATCATCTTCTAGAATTTTGATTACACTATCAAGCCTGATCCTGAGACATTATATACGCTATTTAAGTTTTCTGCGATCGGCTTTTGAGTGTGTCTGCTGTTATTAAGCAGGTTTTTTGAAAAAAACCTACTTATTAGAATGGCGATGTCATATGTCGGGATTGCAGGCGGGTGGGTGGGTGGGCAGGTGGGCGGGCAGGCGTCAAACATTGGTTTCCGTTTGATAACGTTAGTTAGAAGTGACCAATTGCAATGAAACTTGGTGTGTAGGTAGCTTGCGTGGAGACGCCGCTTTAGATTGCATTTGGGGTCACTAGGGTCAAGGTCAAGGTCACTGTTACTAAAAATAGAAAAATGGTTTCCGCTCAATAAGTCAAGCTAGGAAGGACCAATTACAATGAAACTTGGTGTGTAGGTAGCTTGCGTGAAGACGCCGCTTGGGATTGCATTTGGGGTCACTTGGGTCAAGGTCACTGTTACTAAAAATAGAAAAATGGTTTCCGCTCAATAACTCAATTTAGGAGTGACCAATTACAATGAAACTTGGTCTGTAGGTAGCTTGTGTGGAGAGGAAGCTTGTGATTGCATTTAGGGGTCACTAGGTTACTAAAAATAGAAAAATGGTTTCCGCTCAATAACTCAAGTTAGGAGTGACTAATTGCAATCAAACTCGATGTGTAGGTAGCTTGTGTAGAGAGAAAGCTTGGGATTGCATTTGGGGTCACTAGGTTCAAGGTCAAGGGCACTGTTACTAAAAATAGAAAAATGGTTTCTGCTCAATAATTTGAGTTAGGAGTGACCAAATTTAAGGAGACTTGGTGTGTAGGTAGCTTGGGTGGAGAGGAAGCTTTGAGTCAATTGGGTCAAGGTCACTAGGGTCAAGGTCAAGGTCACTGTTACTAATAATAGATTTTTATCTATTTTTAGTTTTTAGATTGTTTTAATGAAAAAATTTTTTCGGGGTTAAGGTCACTAGGGTCAAGGTCAAGGTAACTGTTACTTAAAATAGATTTTTATTTATTTTTAGTTTTTAGGTTGTTTTAAGAAAAAAATAATTTTTGGGGTCAAGGTCACTAGGGTCAAGGTCAAGGTCAATGTTACTAAAAATAATAAAAAAAAATTTGTTGTTAAATTGTAGCAAAACAAAATTTGGGGTCAAGGTCACAACGGTCAAGGTCAAGGTCACTGTTACTAAAATAGGGGGGAGTCAAGGTGACTGTTTTTTTTTAATTCTACAATTTCTGCAGGCGCCGTTTAAACCTGCTTTGGCGGCATTGCCGCGTCCTCTTGTTTGTTTTAATAAGCTCGAAATAGTCATGGCACTGTTGAATTTGAGCCTTTGTGAGATCTTTGAAAATGACTTGATCTGGTGCTTGCGTAAAACTTTGCACATGGAACAAACGATACACACATGATGCATACAAACAAAACGTACGGTGCATGCAGGATAGCTCACAGTCCTCGTTATTTGGCAAGGTTCGAACATAGACTGCCTCCCGTTGCTCAAAAGATATGACTTGTAGACGTTGACTTGTGTCGATTTAGGATATATGCCTATGCAGGTCTCTCCGATGATTGTAACCCATCCTAGGGGCAGCTTCTGTATGTACGGGGCACCCTGTTTGTCGATCCTTTGACCCAGTACAGGTGAGCTTTTCTGATGGATTATTTTCCGTTGTCCGTCAACATTTTGATTCAAATGACATCCCCACTGAAACCACTAGGCCAATGTTGATGAAACTATGCAGGGATGTTCCTTGCATGAAGGTCTACCAAAATTAATTGTTCAAAGAATTCCATTCCATGCAGAACTCTGGTTGCTATGGCAACAAATAGGAAAAACTTTAAAAATCTTCTCTGAAACCACAAGGCCTAGAGCTTAGATATTTGGCATGTAGCATTGCCAAGAAGACCTCTTTAAAGTTTGTTCAAATTATGCCCCTGGGGTCAAAATTGGCCTTTCTGGGTTGGGGGGGGCATTTGTTTTACAAAGATGTATATAGGAAAACTTATTTAGTATGTAACATTGTCTATTGATCTTCCACCAGGCAAGTTGACTTATACCAAGGTGAGCGATATAGGGCCATCTTGGCCCTCTTGTTAAGTCTCTATCTATCAAGGGGGAGATCTGTGTGTCCTCTGAAAATTGTGGAATTCCATTTGCAATGTCGGTCAGGTAGGGTTGACATCTCGCCGCTTGCGAAGTTGGAATTTCATGTCTCATATTCGTAATATTGTTACATTCTTGAAGCAAATGTTCATTTCTATAAGAGAATTCCTTCTCTCTTGTACAGAAGTCAACTGGAAGGCTTTGCAATCCAAGAATTCATGGTCACTTCTAGGTATAGGGCAGCGTTTTTGGTTGTTTTGTGATACCTGCATTTCTGTTTTATTCACATGTACACCGCGGTTACATGTGTTATTCTGGCCAGATGTGCAAACTATAAATTTTGACAGTACCATAAATTGTTTAAAAAATGACCCAGCCCAGGGGGGTCTCTTTATTTAACATAGGAAAAACTTAAAAAGTCTTCTTCTTAGACTGAAACCACAAGGCCTAGAACTTAGATATCGTTGCCTTGTGGATCTTTACCAAGTTGTTTAAATCATGACCCCCGGGTGAAAATTAACCCTTTCTGGGCGGAGGGGGATTTCGCTTTCACTTCATTTCGCATAGGCTTATACTATGTAGGGAAAACTTAAAAAAAACCTCAAGGCCCACAGGCAGAGCTTAGACCTCTACGAATTATGTTCAAATCCTGACCCTTTGTATTTGGCAATTGATATACAGGTTCATGAGCGATATAAGGCCATATTGGCCCTCTTGTTTCCTTTTCTCTTTATACTTTTGCCTTACCTGCTCAATGACAAACAACATTGCACATAAACATACATTTTTTTGTTTGCTTGCGTGATAGATGTCTCAATAACAAGATACACATTCTTGTTTTCTTGCGTGATAGATGTCTCAATAACTTTCATGTTTGTGACCTTGGGACAATCTGTCCTATCCTTGTTGCTCTTTCCTGAATGCTGAAGACGATTCTTGTACACTTGCACCTTTTGTTTCATATTTTCAATTTCAATTTTGAGGTGTGGTTTCCACCAAATCATGCTTTTAAATACAAAGGGACTGTTACCTGATACTTGTGTTACACGCTAGGTTATACCCTAATGTATAGGCTTTATTGTTGCATTGTTCCATCAAGACAGCTGACCGTATTCCTATGGGGGTGATCCCACAATCCTGCTTAATAAGTCAGGTTAGAAAAGTTGAGGAAAAAAAACAAGGGATAAAAAGCTATTGAAGAAAAATATGGTCATGCTGAATTTATTTGAGGAAAACATTGTGAGGTTTCTAGCCAATTTCTGACAAATCTTCTGGCTGTGCTACATATTTTGAACTTTGTTTTGGTTTTATATACAAATATCTAGGGTTGATGTTTAATTTTAGTGAAATTTCAGCATAGCATTGTTTTATGAAATGTCCGTGAGAAAATGAAATTGACGAAATGAGCCACAAAATATTTCCAATTTTGGATTATTATTACATGTAAATGTATCACACAATTATGACTTTTTGATGCTCTAGATTAAATATATGCTGATGTCTATTTGCCTGACAGTTCCTGAGTATAGCTGTATAGGTTGTGCTAAACCAGTAACAGTCGTGGTAAAAGTGAAATTGATGCAAAACTAAGATTTGTCAATAATCTGTGTAAATAGTTCCCATAACTCTAAATGGAAATTAAAGTCTTAAGTTACTGTAATAGAAAACAAAAGTTGAAGAAATAACGTAAAATCTTTAACCTTTTATCATATTAATATTTAAAGAACAACCTTTTAAATATAAAGACAAGAGGAATGATTTGTATTGAAGAAGGAAATAAACGCAGGATAAACAAAAGAAACTCAGGATAAACCTTCATGGTGGTTGAAGGAATGTATTAAGACGTTATGTAAAAATATAAATTATAAAGAACTATCTTTAATGCACAAATTTCTAAAATATCATCAATTTATGACCCTTAATTCTGAACGTCTGTTTGCCGTACCATAGCTGAAAGAAGTAACACTTCAAAAAAAAAGTGAAATGCGTACCCGTGAGTGGTAAAAGAATATTGCCTTTCCCTGTCTTTATTTTTTCTCCAAGTAGCTTGTTTAACAGGAACCTATTGTGTCCAACCATAGCTACTCGTACACAAAGCACTCATATGCTGCTGTCTAGTTATTTGGAATAATTCGGAAAGAAGCATCTATTTCACAAAATGTGAATAGCACAATGCTGCATGTGAATGATTTTGAGAAAATGTCTTTCATGAGCTGATGAAATGTGCTGCATATCTCATCTTCCAGAATGGACTTGGGAATATGATGGTCCAGAGACATCAAATAGAAAGACTCCCAGTCACTGGATCTGTGTATGAGATGGGAGCTGATGAGACAATATGTGTAGATGTTCAAAGTTTAACCTAAAGCTGCATAACTATTCTATAATTGAAGAAAATGTTTACCCTCACGGACGCACAGACGCACGGACGCACGCACATACACCGAACCGCCAAAAGTGACAACTATATCGAGCTCACCGCAAGCGGGCTCTATAAAAATTATAGAAAACTTGACTAATATACTATTTATTATTCGTGTGAAGTTTCAAGTAAATTCTTAAAGTAGTTTTTAAAATAATGAATAAAGACTAAAAGTAGGATTAGAAGTTCCTTTAAGTGAATAGTTTGGTTGGAATTCCTTCTTCAAATAAAAATTTGACTCAAGAATGACCGTATTGTTGTACGCCGTTTTCGCAATGATGAATTAACAGAACAGTTTTACCGAGTTTGATGAAGTATTGACATACTTTGAGGACACATGAAATAATTTGTTATGTGAATTATACAATGTATGGATACAGAATGGAACACCATATTACTAATATCCAGATGTCTATTTTAGAAATAGCTAAAACAAAAATTAATATAACCTTATTTTTACGCATTGTAGAAGTGTGTAAGCATCTTTCGTCTAAACAATTTTGTAAAGTTTAACATAGCCATATATCAAGATAACGTTCTCTTTTTTTACCAAACTATGTAAAACCACACTATATCTGGTTTTGCATTTCATGTACCGTAGTAAATGTATTGACACATATGGATCAAGAAGTCCTGGGTATAAATTCCTCTGTCAACATAAAGACACGAGTACTTTACAATTAAGGTGAATGTTTGGTATCTATACATTCTATCGGTTACTTTGACGGCTTAAGTACAGCATTTGTCAATTTTATATAATACGTGGAAAGTCACGTCCCTGTTCAAAATCTCCATATTTTGACATTGAATGACACGATGCTTTTATATATTATTCTAATATATTTACAATTATTGTAAAAAAATGTAACAAAATAATAAGCGTGTCTTAGAATTAATTAATAGCGATATCAAACTGTTTTTTTTTTTATAAATCAATATAAAGGAGCAATGCAGGAAGGCGTATGTCTTTTTGTATATCAATTTATTACATAATATAAACATGCATTTAATGAGGAATATTGCCGAGGTATTACGGGTGCATTTGTATACTGTATTGAAATTATGATATTGAAATCTTTTGATTTGCAAAAATTTGTTCCTTTTTTTTTGATGAAAACTCCCTATTTATTATGTAATGTTACGATGACATTTTTCATTTATTTGAATGATACTGTTTTTAATTGAGTTTCAAAATGTGGATTCTACGCATTGCAATCAAAATATATCTGTTTATTGTCACGAGATCAGCAAGATCATAAGAAGAAAATCAACTTTCTCGTCTGTTCTCAGGAATGGAAACGTCTTTGCGTACATTCTTATTTAAGATTTAAAAACAAATGTTTTGCTGTTTCATTTTCAAATTTCTTTTCTGAGTTGTACGTTATGTGTTGAACAAGTCGTGCATTAATCGAAAAAAGAAATGAATTTCTTAAGACTGATTACTCTTGAATTAATTCAGAACTAGTCATACTTAGATCGCCTACGCGAAATTTGCTAAACTTTAAGATGAAATCTTGTAATTTTTATATTCAAATTGATTCCCCTTTTAGAAAAAGTGGTCACACTTTCTACCTTAGCATCATGAATATTTAGAAATATTTGCCTTCAAAGCTCCAAATGCTTTATTGAAAACAAAATATTTTATTAAGTATTTGAATTTGTGTTACAAAAGTTAAAAGGAATGATGTAGGAACCTGCATGATAAAAATAAAGTCGTTTCGGATGTTGATTGCTTTAAAATTTGTACAAAATTAAAATGAATCACAAGTCTCAATTTTTTATGATTAATTTGTTTTGTAAAATTTATAACAGGTTGTTTTATTTTTACAAATTAATCACGCAATACCTAGATGTAAGTAAGATTTCATACACGCATATTAATTTCGCACAATTAATCATCAAATCTATATTTACTCCAATTATGAAATGCACTTAAGACACATAAAGTGTTTAATAAATAAACTGTTTACACATACTCGGACTATCAAATTGAACTACAGTGAATAAACAATGCATGAGTTGTTACTTGTTCTTACAGGTAATTGTTTTTTTAAGCAGTATCGGTATTCAAGTTGAATGTTGTTAGAGTCAGTTGTTTCAAACAAGAACATAACTTTATTTAAGTTTTTCTTACCGAGAGTGAAATGACTTCTTGTCTATTTAACACTTCCTTGTGAAGGGTTTAGGAAATACATTTGGACACATAACCTTTTTGTTGCTTTTACATTAGTAAAATAATGACTATATCAAGATATCCATATATATTTCGCTGCTAGACTAAAACACTTTTACAATCATATGAAAAATACAACACAACAAGACATCCCTAAGAGTAGACATTCGTGAAAATAAAATACTGTAAAACGTCAGCATGCAAATGCCTGATCAATAGATTTCAATTGTAACTAGAAGATTTAGTACCGGTAGGTACTAGTTTCCGCTTTACCTTCTGACCTATGTCCTTCCGTTCTCCGTTCACAAAAGAACTAAAGTCAATGCCACTTCACGTGAGTTTTTGATGTTCTGTAGAAGCGTGTACTGGCTGCTAGTTAGCATGTTTAATTCATTTCGATTTATTTACAACCGGAAAGAAACACTTGTAAGAAATTAATTGTTCCAACAATGCCTTTATGTAAAGAAGAAAAAGGTCGATACAAAATCCCCGTTAGAGTATAATGGTCAAAGAGATTTATTTGCACGTGTTTTAATAAATTGGGCGGTCTTGAAAGACATACATTTCTGAATAACGAAGTTAACTTAGGGACGTCTCTTTTAAAAACAGCATGAACATATTGCGGTTTGTTTTACGTTGTTTGTAAACAAAATGTTAACTCGCTATAAAAGAAAATAAAATACTTGTATAACAACATTAGAAAATATTCATGTTATGTATTTAGAAGAAATTATAGATTTGTATACGGGAATAGCGACATAGAAATTGCAAGTAAATTCAGTAATTTAGGAATAGAAGTTACACCTGGAGGGTCATATACGCAGACCTGTGAAACATTGTCAGGGCAAGCAGCTATTTTCAAACTCAAGACTTACGCTCACTCGTTTACTGTACTATCAGTTCCACATTAATTCATTCATGGTGAATTAGGAAGAGAACCCTTACGCAACATGAGATTAGTTAAAGTCATAAAGTTTAAGTTTAAATAACTGAAATGTGAAAGACAGATATA
>JAFMSR010003096.1:0-17176 GCA_022818135.1 Saxidomus purpurata | reverse complement strand
TGTACTATTGTTTAAACACCATTTCTACAGCTGTTCTCTCTATATGTATTATAATTCAGGATGCATCCCTAAGAATGCATACCGACAGAAGTTTCATATGGATTTCTCCACCACAGTTTGCAGTATGGCACATATTTTCATGAATATCAGCCTTTTTGCTTTCATGTGTTTCCATTCATTCAATTCACTTTCTTTGATCACTTTGTCTCGTTATCATGTTAGCTTTCATATATTTTACCATTATTTATCCCCCCGCCAAAGGCGAAGGGGATATTAGAAATGCTCTTCGTCCGTCCGTCCGTCCGTCCGTGCGTCCGTCCCAATTTTGTCCGGAGCATAACTCCAAAAGTACTTGAGGGATTTTCTCCAAACTTCATACACTGACAGAGCACATTGGGAGGAAGTGCAGTGTGTAAGAACAATAACTCTACCTTGCCTACTTTTAGAGTTATTCCCCTTTTATCAGATTTAATTGAAAAACTTTGTCCGGAGCATAACTCCAAAAGTACTTGAGGGATTTTCTTCAAACTTAATACACTGACATAGCACATTGGTAGGAAGTGCAGTGTGCAAGAACAATAACTCTACCTTGCCTACTTTTAGAGTTATTCCCTTTATTAGATTTACTCTAAAAGTTTTGTCCGGAGCATAACTCCAAAAGTACTTGAGGGATTTACTTCAAACTTAATACACTGACATAGCACAATGGTAGGAAGTGCAGTGTGCAAGAACAATAACTCTACCTTGCCTACTTCTAGAGTTATTTCCCTTTATCAGATTTACTTGTCCGAAGCATAACTCCAAAAGTACTTGAGGGATTTTCTTCAAACTTAATACACTGACATAGCACATTGGTAGGAAGTGAAGTGTGCAAGAACAATAACTCTACCTTGCCTACTTTTAGAGTTATTCCCCTTTATCAGATTTACTTTAAAAGTTTTGTCCAGAGCATAACTCCAAAAGTACTTGAGGGATTTACTTCAAACTTAATACGCTGACATAGCACATTGGTAGGAAGTGCAGTGTGCAAGAACAATAACTCTACCTTGCCTACTTTTAGAGTTATTCCCCTTTATCAGATTTACTTGTCCGAAGCATAACTCCAAAAGTACTTGAGAGGGATTTTCTTCAAACTTAATACACTGACATAGCACATTGGTAGGAAGTGCAGTGTGCAAGAACAATAACTCTACCTTGCCTACTTTTAGAGTTATTCCCCTTTATCAGATTTACTTTAAAAGTTTTGTCCAGAGCATAACTCCAAAAGTACTTGAGGGATTTTCTTCAAACTTAATACACTGACATAGCACATTGGGAGGAAGTGCAGTGTGTAAGAACAATAACTCTACCTTGCCTACTTTTAGAGTTATTCCCCTTTATCAGATTCACTTGAAAAACTTTGTCCGGAGCATAACTCCAAAAGTACCTGAGGGATTTTCTTCAAACTTAATACACTGACATAGCACATTGGTAGGAAGTGCAGTGTGCAAGAACAATAACTCTACCTTGTCTACTTTTAGTCAAATAGAAAACAAGTGATAAGACAGAAAAATATTGTTTTCAATTTAATACTAGAGCTATCACTAAATGTGATTAATACCCCCAAAAGACTGCTTTATAAACTGAGAAAGTTCGTAGTAACAGAATACCTTGCAAACAAACTAAAAAGAGATATTGTTGTTGGCAATAACTCTGTAATTTGTCAAGATAGAGTTATGGTTCTTGTACACTGCACTTCCTCTCATTGTGCTTGACCATTGTATGAAGTTGTATTGAATTCCAACCAATAGTTTCTGAATAATGCTCCGGACAAGTAAAAGTAACAAAGGGCAATAACTCTGAAAAGAGTCAAGATAGAGTTATTGTTCTTTCGCACTGCACTTCCTGTCATTGTGCTTGACAATTTTATGAAGTTGTATTGAATTCCATCCAGAAGTTTTCGAATAATGCTCCGGACAAGGAAAAGTAACAAAGGGCAATAACTCTGTAATGAGTCAAGATTGAGTTATGGTTCTTGTGCACTGCACTTCCTCTCAATGTACTTGACCATTGTATGAGGTAATATTGAATTCCAACCAGTAGTTTTCAAGTAATGCTCTGGAGAAGAAAAAATAACAAAGGGTAATAACTCTGAAAATACTCTAGATAGAGTTATGGTTCTTGTACACTGCACTTCCTCTCATTGTGCTTCATCATTGTATGAAATTGTATTGAATTCCAACCAGTAGTTTTCAAGTTATGCTCCGGACAAGGAAAAGCAACAAAGGGCAATAACTCTGTAATTAGTCAAGATGGAGTTATGGTTCTTCTGCACTGCACTTCCTCTCAATGTGCTTGACCATTGTATGAAGTTGTATTGAATTCCAACCAGTAGTTTTCAAGTTATGCTCCGGACAAGGAAAAGTAACAAAGGGCAATAACTCTGTAATTAGTCAAGATGGAGTTATAGTTCTTGTGCACTGCACTTCCTCTCAATGTGCTTGATCATTGTATGAAGTTGTATTGAATTCCAACAAGTAGTTTTCAAGTTATGCTCCGGACAAGGAAAATGCAACAGACCGACCGACCGACCGCCCGACCGACCGACCGACCAACCGACCGACCAACCGACCGACCAACCACCGGGTGACTCCTATATACCCCCCTAAACTTCGTTTTGGGGGTATAAATATCATACCTATACTGATAATGAACATTAATATAATTTTGCAAACCTTCTCTTCATTGCCTTATTCTTTTTCCACTTACTTGAAAACTGTACTCAGCATGACCATAACTATACGGCTTTTTAAGGATTTCCTCTCACCAAGTAAAATGTACGAAAGTACAACCTTCAGGTAACTTTTTCCTGGCGGGGGGATTAACCATGTGTAACATGGCTCTTGTTTGCACATAATAATGACTTGCATATAATTATGACTATTGCTTAGGATGTTGTTTAAAAATTAATGCTACATGCTACTAAGTCAGCACTGATATTCTAGTTGCCCAGGATATAAAACACTTATCACATACACTAACATGATTGTGCCAGAGCTACAAACTGTATTTTGTGTAGCCAATCAACCTTTGAAAAGGTAATTTCTCATGTTTTTCTCCATCTTTGTGCTCTAAGATAATCATGGTGTGCAGCTGAAGTCATCTGTTAGGTGGCCTTTCACAATCATTCTCTAGTGTGACTATCCATTCATGACCTCCAACAAGATATCTTTTACACCATTTTACTGTTGTTTTTTTTTTCAACACAAAAAGTCATAATATATTGACTTCTCATTTTCTTAAACTCCAGCACATCATGTAACTAAAAAAAATTTAGTTGCTCAAACACGACTTTACAGTATTTCAATGGCATGTTATTTTCACATACATGTCATTTCCTGTTTTAACCAATTTGCCTTCTGTTTATCTGTACCCATCAAAGGATGCAATCTTTGCTGGAAGTTAATCCCAAAAGGCTCCAATGTTTTCTCAAAAATATATCCAGTCATTACATCAGCAATAGTGTGATCTGTAGAAAAAAGAATTATCTGATGAAAGTAATTTTTCATACATGTATTTGTTAACACAACGTATAATATATAACTACATGTATATATATATATTCAAAATATTGAGCAATCTGAAGGCCCTGATACATCTTTAAGTGTGATTTAATTAGTTGGCACAAAAATCTTATGGAAAATTGTTAATTCTTTTCACTAAAATTACTTAGAAGTAGGTAGTTGTTTAATGGCAATCAAATTACAAAACAGTAAGAATTCTTCAATTTGTTTGAAATTTGATTATTAAAAGTGACCTTCTTTAGAGGGGGTGTTTTCTTTCTCATGGAAGACAGCAGTTTATTCCTTTTTGTTGTACATTGCCGTCTGTGACAGTGGAATGCCAAGCTTGTGACACATATCTATGGTCTGAAAACAAAAATGAAAAAAATATTAATTATTTCATACATATTTATAATCACTTTCATGGAACACATTCAACAAAGCTTTGAGTAGGCTAATGAGTAATTAACAAATAAACTTGTATCCCAGTCTACCTAAATCAATGAAGTTTTGACATTTTCTCTCTACACTGTCTATATTATAGGCTTTATACTATTTCAGTCATGATAATTAACTAAATTAGATAATGATTGTGATAACTACTAATATAAACAGCTACACCCCTAACGACAAGTGAACTTTTAAAGAATAATGTAATCCCTAATTGTCTTAATGGTCAAGCTTTTAACTCATTTCTTACAGAGAAATGGAAAGATTGAATCAGTCATACAGTAAGGATTAAAGTACTTTTTTCTTAATTTGTTCTAAAGCCAAATTGAACATCATAACATTTAATGATTTTGTATGTGTCAGTATCTAAGTCATTGATATAACTTTTCATGACAGTAATACAATCTTGGATATAACAGATCAGTATATCAGAAACCATTCAATAATAATAATTTATCTCATAATTATGATGTGCACATATACAAACTTAGTGACCCAAGCCAATCAGTTTTATGACCCTTGTATATTGCCAAAGGCAATACTGTCCTGTTGAAAAATGTAGCTTATGAAAACATTGCATAATATCGCATAATATTATGTAATGTGACCACATGGTTCCTAAGACATCAGTGATGGACTAGCTTTTGTCTCAGCTACTGTTACAACATGTACAATAAATTTATAAAAGTTGGTAACTGAACTTCAAATAAATTTGCCAAAAAATTAAGATAAGTATTGATAATTAAACTAATGCTTTTAAAATTTTAACATGAAGCCCAATAGTCTTAATAGATCTATGCCATGCATAGCTTTTAAAACTGAAATTTTCAAAGGTCATGTAGGTAAATACTAGTACTTGATAGACAATAACTTAATCATGTTTAATGGTATTCATTTATTGCAGTAAATGCATTCAAATGAAACATTAACCTACAGTTTTGAGTGATATAAACTAACAAATTTGCTACAGTCTGATAAAAAAAAATAAACCTGTGCACTTCTTAAAATTAACTTTCTTTTTCATTTTAGACTTTTGTAGAGATACATATTCTTAACTAATCATTAACCAAGTACTGTAACATTTATGTTATAGAAAGTAATTTTCAAAGAACTTAATCTTTTTTAGAGTTCAACTGATTGGTAAGAATAAAAATCTGCATTTTGTGTTATATTTTGGTAACAAATACATAATTCCCAAAAACCTTCCACAACTGTCACACAATTATCTAAATAAGAATTAGTTTTGCAAAGAGTCTGTTTGATATAATATAAATACATTTATTTGAATTGTTATGAAAACTTGCTGTATAATGTGAAATATTTAAGTAAATCCTAAATAAAGCGCTGTAAATACTGTTGTCGCAAGAAAAAAAGTATTTAGACACGTACCAGTAATTATGCAGGGTCTTATCAGACCTAGTGTTGTTAAATTGTATTCATGACATCTAAATGTTACATTAACAACAGCTGTCTCATGACAGCACGCTCGACTATTCGAAAGCTTGTGGGTAAAATGGTTTTTTTTGTCTAAGAACAGGACTGGTGTAATGTGTAATTGTCTATAAGAATTAAGGTCAAAGATATGAAACTTGTTCAAAGACCTTTGTAAATGTACATTACATGCAAAGCCTCACTCTGGATTCTGTAAGCCAACTGGGGTGAGAAGGGGGGATAATTTCAAAGAAATACATGACCTTGTATATTTGATCATGCATAACTTTGTAATGTTTCAAACTTGATATGTATAAAATTAAAAAAGCATGACCGCATAATTATTCAATGGTATTTCAAATTAAAGTAAGCCATTTAGAGTATTTCCATACAATAGTCTGGTAAAAACTGTGACAAAATTCTAAGTTAAAAAGGGGCATAAATATGTCAAATAAATAAAAAAAAAAAAAACATTGGTGGAAGATGTTGATAGTAAACATACATTTCAAGTTTCAAGTCCATAGGTTTGAAAGTATTCAAGATAGTCAACTTTATAAAAATCTTTCACAAAAAATTCTAAGTTAAAAAGGGCATAAATCTAACAAAAATCAAAACGGAGTTATGGGGATTGTTTCCTCAGGTGAAGATGTTGATGGTGGACACATACTTTGAGTTTCAAGTCAATACCTTTATAAGTATTCAAAATATTTGACTTTATAAAATCTTTTCCCAAAAATTCTAAGTTAAAAATGGGCATAAATCTGTCAAAAATCAAAACAAGAGTTATGGGGATTGTTTCCTCTGGTGTAAATGTTGATGGTTAACATATATTTTGAGTTTCAAGTCAATACCTTTGATAGTATTCAAGATATTTGACTTTATAAAAAACTTTAACCAACGCAGACGCCGAGGCGAGTGCAATAGCCTCCTTATTCTTCGAATAGTCGAGCTAAAAATGAAATTTACAATTATTTATACTTGCTGAGAAAGTATTTTTCTAAACCTGATTATGTCTTTGACAGTAGACTGATTTTAGAAAATGGGATGTGAAAAACTTAAGATAGTAATTATATATGGATTGATTAGTGTTTCAGTTTGTGACCTGTAGAATATTGAGGTAAAGTTTACAGACAGAAAGAAAACGGACAAACCACCATCATCATGATCATGACATGACCTCTGCTGGACAAACGACTTTGTCCAGTGGAGCTACAAATGTTAGCGATATTTTCATTCTTTAGCAAAATTGTAAATTAACCCTTGCACTGCTGAGCAACAATTGATCCTGCATTTGCGACTGATCACCTTGCTTAATTGATCATGATCTGCACTCTTGGCTATTCAGTTCTTGTTATCCCTTTGAACAAATAATATTGTTGTCAACTAATCTCATAGATTTGCATGAAATCATTGTGCATGTTTTTGTTTTCAATAGCAAAGATATGGCCCTATACTGTTTGACTGGCTATCACTACGGTCCACTGAAGACAATCATTAAAGAATTCATATTAAAACCTATGTACAGTAAAGTGACCCCAATACAGGGTCAATTTGGATCTGGGTTTCGTCATCTTCACAATCTTGGTAAAGGTCCACAAGGCCATGAAGATTTTCCCCTCCCAGTATATTAAGCTGATGTAAAATCATGGTCAATTTTGAAACAGGGGTCTTGATAAGAAATCAACTAGGCAGTGCTATACATGTTTATATATCTAAACTAAACAGGGTTGTGCCAATCGATTGATTTGGATTTAATGTCACAATCAACAGCTAAGGTCATGATGGCAACTTCCAGCTTTCATGGAGGAGGAAGACCCTAAGTGCCAATTCGGGCATTATTTCAGTCACGAGCAGGCTCCTGGGTAGAACCTAGATAGTTTCCAGACATAAAAGAACTTGACCAAAGTAGGGCATGAACCTACAGCGGTGAGGGACAAGTGATCATCAGTCAGTGACCTTAACCACTCGGCCACAGATGCCATGATGTATGATCTATTATAATGTGATTTTTTAGTTATTCGTACCCAGGTGCGAACCGACTTGGCAAAATGTGCACATTTTCGTACCATTTTCTAACCACGCATAAAATCTAATAAAATATAACAATTACAACATGTTTAAAGCATAAAAATATGTTGTTATATTTCAAAAAGACATCTACAAGACTAGCGCCTCTGTAAAGTTAATTTGCTGATTAGTTTCAGTTTTATACTTAAACGCGTAAAGGCGCATTTTAGACTAGTGTTTCGGGCACTACAGTAAAGCATATCTTCAAAGACACTAAATGAACTAGTCAGGCCGCACACTTTTGATGATCTATATAGGGGCGTTGGCAAGTTACAAAAAAATCTTTGTTTTTCACTAGGGATGGGAACGAATATTCGAATATTCGAAAATCGGCCGAATATTCGAATGCGAAAATCAAATTCGAATATTCGTAAATTATTATTATTTTTTTTTAAATAGGTAGCAATCTAAAGAATGCTAATTATGCCGAATAAAACCGTTTGTTCTGTATTGTTTGTTTAGAGCGTGTCAAAAATTTCCCAATTAACACGAAAATTGCAATGCATAATTGACAGGGGGGCATCGTTACAGATTAGCAGTTTGCATCAGGTGTTATTGTGGTGACTTTTTATCTTTTGTTCATTTTAATTGTCGCCTGTTTAATGTAACAAATTTTAAAAGTTGTTTATCTCACAATGTTCCAGGATCAACGTCATGTTTACGGAAACGAATAACCAATCACGCTTATACTGATATAACTCTTTCGTTGTCCAATCATTCAGAATAACTCAACTATTTTCCTTTAATAAATATGTTTGAAATTATTTTTAACATCCTTACTTTAAGTTTGATCTTCGCTAAATGATATTAATTTACTGTACGCTCTATCAATTAACATGCCTCCCTCGCGTGTTTGGACTTATTTCACGCGATCTGTTGAGTTGATGCTTTGATAAATTGACGTGTGCTATATTTTATATACTATGTACATGTTGATGTTTACGCATGTAAATAAAAATTATCAATGTTTATTTATTTATTTGTTTTCCCGTATCTTCCCTGGAAAAATTAATCCAGTTAAAGTAAACGCCAGTTTCAACAATATTTCGGTTATGCCAGGCGTATTTAGTAGTTTTCTGCTACAAACTCCACGAACCCACAGCCCTCCATCAGCGAGAGAAAAAAAAAATTAATATTATACACAAGAAAAATATAAAAACCGGTTGAAATATTATCCAAACTTTTATTTGCGAAAATTATTTTTCTTTCCATATAAAATTATATACAGTTAGACATTCATAGTTCATAGAAAAGGGAGGTAATCTCTTTTACTTTAATTCCATTTTAACGGCTATTCTGAAAGAATACAAATTTGTTTTTTCTTTAAATCTTTATACATACAAATATTTTACGTAATACAAAGATAAAATCGTGAAATGTTAGCCAAACTTCTCCTTGTGGAAAATTAATAATTTGTTTCTTTATATACCGTTTTAAAGTAAACACTTTCATACTAAACATACTGTAGTGGCGTATCCGTCGTGTTAAGAAAATATACATGGACACCACAAAACGAATATTCGAATATTTTCGAATATACCAAACCGAATATTCGAATATTGATTTTAGTATTCGTTCCCATCCCTATTTTTTACGTTGAATTCCCAGTTTTGTTATTAAAAATTCAAGAGTACCTAGTCGATATTCGGCCACTTCCCAATCCAAAAATATAGTATTCTTTCCCAACTATGGCAGAGCAACTACCCAAAATGCAGCATAGTAAGTTTTCCCGAAGTTTGTTTACATGATTGCTGCATTTCTGGAGGAAGCATCTGTGTGGTATCGATTTTTCGTTGCACTATCACATAACAGCGCACAGTACTGCGTGTTATGCATTACCAGTCTAATCTGATTCTGGGCCTGAATTTTAGTCCATGTCTCAGGGGAGGTAAATTTATTTCGACTTCCAGTTGTCAATGTCCCATAACGAAAAATATTATTGTAAATCTTTTCCCAAAATGGACTTTTATCTCGCATAAATTTCCCAATTGAAAGGCCAAGGCCTTTACGAAATTCCTGATGAAAAGCCTTGCTGTTTTAAGTATTAGATAGAGTACTGTTGGCGAGAATAATCATATTATTTCGAGGAGGCTATGCCTCTGAGAAATGACGTAATTATTCAAGCCAACAGTTACTCTATCTGATTTGTATCATGGCATGTTAGTTACTAGTTAGTTAGTTTATACTTATCTATTTTAGCTCAATTTTGAAGAAAGCTTGAAGTTTGATTGACAGCTCTCATGCCCTACAATGTGTGACATAATATCATGTGACTTAAAGCGACTGCACTCCAGATAACCCCCAAAATAATAAATCCTTTGTGTATTTAAAGTCTAATAATGGTCAAAAACGAATTGTTTTTAAGAAATAAAAGCTTTTGCTGTTGTTTTTCATCTTCCCGGAGAATGGGTTTCCCTTTAAAAATAGCGGGTATTCCATCACGCGGGCAGTTTGAAACGATCACGTGATCGTTGTATTTAGATGTAAACAAAACAAAATGGCAGAGTCTTCAGCATCGAATATTGAAGAGGTAAGTGTATAGGCTGTATCATCGATTAAATCGACGTACGATGTATGAAAAATGTTGTAACTTTTGTGAAATGTTTAAATGACGTTAATCTCTGCATGTGCAAACAGTCATGCGCGATGTCACGTGATGACTCCACAATATCATGTGACGATTCAGATAAAAATAAACATGATATTTTTAAACTTACCCCGTTATTCACGGGGTAAAAATTCGTGATAGGAAATATATCAAAAACAGTATTTTTTCAGCGTTTTTTTAGCTATAAAATATGTCAGTGGTCAGATTTCAATGCCCAACATACAAATGCAACACTGATTTTCTTGAAATTTGAAATTTTATTTTTTTAAAGTCATTTGGCCATCTGGAGTGCAGTCGCTTTAACAAAATTGTGTGGTAGAGGCCTCAATCTTTTTCACTGAAAAAAAATCAATACATGTACTTGTTTGCTTTTTTAAGTGTTCTGCAGCCTACAGTGTTCCCACTCTCGTGAATTATTATGTAAATCACATTTTTTCACCATGTGTGAGATGGCACGCATACAAAATGCCGAGGACGAATAGGTTCAGCTTGAATCCCCCAGTATGTTCTAAAGATAGATCATGGAAATTCTACTTTCTCGGCAAATTGATCGGCATAACAGTTACTGCTGATGATTTACCATTGCCGTTATGAAATGTAGACGGGTTGCGTATTTTATTATAATGCTCTGGGAAATAATATTCGCACTTTAAAAGTGTGACCAATCTAATGATCCGAGCTTCGTCTGCAAAAATGTCGCAGTCAAAGCATTGTGTTTGGCTTCACAACGAATAAAATAAATGATGCCCAACAAAAGTGAAGAGTTGCCATCCACGAGTACTGACACAACTACGAGTAGAAAAGTTAAAAGGCGGAAAAAGTACCCGAAACAATTTCAGAACAAGTGGTTGTCGCGGGTTGTAAATATTTTCAACGGTCAGCTCTTGTCTATCTTATAATTTTCATACCCCAAAAATTGAGATTTACCCCCACTTTTTGTGTCCACGGGATAAGTATGCCTTTGAAAAAATACTGAGTGGGAACACTGATATATACCGAGCATTTAAGTGTATTTGTTTTTTATTTTATTTTTGACCGGCTGATTAAGACTTTTCCAAAATTAATATTGTAAAACAAAAATCTAGGCAATAAAAAAAATCTGAAGTGTTCTCTAATTCAGATAGATCATGTTCTATATTACAGATAGAGCACATGCAGTCTAAGCAGTACAGTGTTTTCCTATACAAATATGCAGTAGCCATGATATAAATAAGAAAGACGGACATGTTTACAGTTTCCAATGAATAAAAGCACAGTTGCAATGAAATAAAAGATTAATTGCTTGTATTCTTGGCTTCCCACATCCGGGTACTGGTAAATAATTTACATTCGCCCGGAAAGGTGATTCCTCGGCTGTCATCACTGGTCTCCATTTATTTAAGTTTGAATAATACAATAACCAAGATTAGAAATGAAAGAAGACGACGATCTCCCAATACCTTTAATTCTGTTTTTAAAAGCTTTTCATTTAAGATAAAGTTAAACGTGCATATGAGTCATGAATGGTAAAGACCGAGTTTTCACCTTTTACCGAATGGAGAAATGAAAGCGACCTAATAATCTGATTGGTTAGCTGGTCAGTATGATGTCACGGCGAATCTGAGAAAAATATCAAGTAAGCATTTCTGCTGCTTTCACTGTATTTATCAATGAGGTACAACAATGCTAATGTGCACAAAAGTTGTATCGCTGGAATAAATTTATAGCCTAATTAATTTGGAGTTTCAGTGCGACCCCTTCCACAGATCTGATATTTTGTAACTGTCATAGTCTCACAATTTCCACTTCGCAGGCAAACCAATTTTACAGGTTGACATTTTACAGCTGTCCGCCTTCTACGTCTCACTTTGATGTGCAAATAGCTGGGAACACATACCCAACAAAATTCTGTCGGGCACTTATAAACGCAATAAAATCCAATATTTGAATGTATTTATGATTTAACATGATAGGATTAAGTTTAAAATGATACTAACTCAATTCAAAGTTACGTTTTCCTATTTACACACTTGTATCAATCAGGAGAAATATAAAAACAAGTAGAAAAGTTGCTGCGGATCGCAGCAAAGAAGATAGCGTTGCCCAAATGATGATGACTTGTATTAAAGGCAGAACTGTATTAGACTTCGGAACACGATTTTGAGACGTTAAAAAACAAGAGAGAGACATATTAAATCGACTGATTTTCTTCACTTGACTAGAACTGCCAACAAGAGTAGCCATCTTGACCCTATATCGTCCACCTGAGTGCATGGCCTACTTATTACACAGTGTGATCAAAATCAACCTTGATCTATATGTGTCCCAGATTTAGTTAGGTTATCACCAAGACCGGAAGATTCTGGCTAATTCTCATAAAATTAGTTATAAGATGTGACTTTTAGAGCAATAAAAAGTTATCTCTTGAGCTGATCTTGTTACCTAGTTTTGGATCCAAGGTGACCACCATTCCAATATAACATAGACAAACATTTTGACCAATGTTCATTTGATTGGCTATAAAATATGGCTTTTAGAGTGTTTACAAGGTTCTTCTTTAATTTGACTGTGTGACCTACATTGTAGTTTCTATATAACTCCAGATGATCCAGATTCAAACTTGACCTAGAAATCATTGAGACAAACATTTTGACCAATTTACATGATGGTAGTCTCTAGAATGTGGTCGACAATATAATCACATGCATACTCTTAATATACTTTACAACTTTAATACAGGGGTCGATTGATTAAAACCAAGAAATAGAAAGAAGCAAGTTTTTTTTAGTTTCAAATTACACTGAGTCTTGCAATTACGACAATATACCCGTCAAATCCCTGGTTGCATTGTTTAGAGTGTTATAATAATTGTTTATGACTACAATAACTGTGCAAAGACATATATACAAAATTTATACAAGTATATTAAGTGGAAGTGTATTTTACCGTTATTGCAAGGAAAACTTTGTAGCATACAGACTGTAATATTTCTCAGAGTAGTAAGTATAAGATGGTGTTCTATTTAATCATTTGTTTTTCTACCTAGAGTAAAAGAGCAAAATCTAGAAATTTGTGCAAAGGAAAGTTTCCAAAGGAAACGGATGCTCCCGCTTTGTGCTGTTCAGTAACATGCAAATATGAAAACACTAGCGGATCCAGGGGGGCGCACCCAGCGCGCGCCCCCTAAAATTCCCCAACCTTACATAAATATCTCAGTATAAATTTATATTTTCTGTTTCCGAAATCGGTATCTTAAAAGTATCAAAAACACGTTTTAAATGCAGGAAAATGCACGAAATGGCACCCTCGAAAAAAAATGTTCGGGGGAGCATGCCCCGAACCCCCCCTAGAGAGTGCCTCCCTATTTTTTAACCTCTGGCTACGGCCCTGACATTGTTCATTGCCATTCAATTATACATGGTATTTATACACTCGCTCGCTCCACCATTATTTAGTGTTCGATTACTTAAAAACAGAGAATAAAACACAGTCATAATTGCCGTCTTATAAGGCTTGAGCAGAACTAACAAATGGCAAAAAAGTTACGCCCCCCTAAGACCAAATCCTGGATCCGCCCCTGGAAAATGTATAACGACTATAATACAGGTGCACACATGTGTTTCTCTGAACTATTAAGTGCAAATGTGGCCATAATCGAACTTGACCTGTAAGATGGATATTTAGTTTTATTTACGAATGTAAATTGTATATAGTGGTCATCTGTAGTGTGCATAGGCTATATTCAATGCATTGTTACTGTACTTTCTATGCGAATTTTAAATTTTAAACATTTTTCCTGACCATCATAATGGGGAGAAACAGTCCCATAAAGATCGTAATGGCGGGTCTTTCAATTTGGAAAAATTTTTGGTGGTAAAAGACTACACCACGGAAAGCACGAAACGTACTGGAAATTTCCGCTGATATGAACAAAACAATATAAACAAAGAATACTCAGAAGTCGGTAAAACATGAGCGGGCCTATATACACTCGTTGAACTAATATTGAATTCTATAGTTTCTATTACAGATGAAAACGTTCCGATACTGCTCTTAGTGCTCAATATTATTACTTTAACAATGAAAAATCATGTTTGGTTACACATGTACCAAATGCAGATATTTTTAATACTGAAATGATAACGCTATTGTGTGTTTGTCATATCGGCGAAAATTTCTGGTACGGTCGGCCTTTTTGTGTGTTCTGGTCTGGTCAGGTCAGGGTTTTACCACATACCTCAATATTCACCGAAATGAACTGTTATTTGCCAAAATGAAATGTTTAATATAAAACACAATTATTCATCATTTTTATCATTAAACTATTCTGTGCCTTTGTAGCAAATTTAGAATACTGCACTGTTTACCAGTGGAATTTAGTTCAATGTCAGTAACTTCAACGAAGTCTTTTCAGTATCGAAAACGAATTTATTCACTACTACCGATCCGGTGATAAATTGATCATTGCCACCTCACCAGTGACTTCCAGTTACATTACCCCAAACATGCGTTGCGCTGAGGCGCAACGCAATAAATGGCATATCATGCTGTATGTGTAAACTTGCATGTTTAGGTTTCAACATTCAGATTTTAATAAAGTGGTGAGAATTTTCACAAAATCTTAAGTTTTCATTTAAAAACATATTTAATTCTTCATCTTAAAGCGGAAAATTATTATTTGAACTAGGTTAACTGTGTATTGTGCGCAGGTAACATACCCAATATTGAAACTACACTTTCCGCCTATTATGGGTCACATTAAAATTAGGCGTAGAGGTGTGACAGTTATAAAATACAGTTTCAGATCTGTTAAAGGGGTCACACTGAAACGCTAAATAAATTACGCTATAACTGTCACTGAAGGTGGACAACTATAAAATATCAGCCTATAGAATCGGTTTACCTTCGAAGTCGAAATTTTTCAAATATCCTGTTAGACTGGAAAGTGGAATACATTTCATGACAAAGAAACGAAATATAGGTATTTAAAAATATATATATAGTTATGAGAATTATCATTTGAAATCTAAGTGAAATTTATAAAATGTACGTATACACAGACTTTCCTTTACTCTCCTAAGGTACGAGTTGACTAAGGTACGAGGTGACCAGGTGACTGGTAGCCTTTTATAAAGATGTAGCAATGTCATCACTTGATTTATTGGCGCTGTGCGGAAGCACAGTGCCAGTATTGAATAGGTTTTAATTTTGTACCATGGGGTTGCATAATCGAATAGGGAGCAGCCAACATTATTATTGTAATTAAAAACTACGTATTATGTTTGAACAAACTCCCTATAATGAATAAATAAATAGTATTAACTGATTACAAACAATATACTATACCAGATGCATACGTCTTCGACCGTTAATTCAAAACTTTTGACATATTCATAGGATATTTAATAACTTTTCCACAAACTTGAAGGTTACGGTTTTTTTATTGCTTTGTTTACGGACCCTACGGCCAGATTCATCAAAGTTCAGAAAAAACGTCTCGATAGTTGTTTTGCTTTCTCTAAACATTTTGAAGTTTAAATACATATGTTGTCAACGTGAATAATTAATGAAAACCCATTTTGATTACTACATACTAAAGTAAAATGTAGGCATTATAAATAAGACCGTTCACCTAACTATGCGATACATGGGGACTCAATGAAAGTTATGTAAAGCATCGCTAACAACCGACCAATAGTAAAGACAAAATAAATCACGTGGGTTTCGTCTGCGTCAAAAGCGTCTACTGACCACGAGCTGTAGCCTTGTTTAATGGGCGTCATCGTACCATTATACGGAAGGTTGTTTTATGATTTGTTTATTTTTTGGTTAAACTGTAGTAAATGTGGTTTTTTTACTTATTATGATAACAGTTACATATAACATAATGTATTTGGTTTTTCCCGTTGATAGGTTGTTTACTGATATTCTAAAATGACACTGATTCCTTTAAATCATGTTTCAAAAACGTGCGCAGCGCCTTTGATGCTTTGCATCAAAATTTGTCTTGTTCTGTTTTGCAAGACAGATGGAATATATTTGCCGAAGCACTTACCAATTCTTACCAAAGGCATTTAGTTCGGCATACTTTATCAAATATAATCGTTGTCAGATGTAAATCATATTTGTATCTGCCTAACATGTCCGACTACATCATCTCGATGTTGATTGGCTGCACGGTTAGTGTGCTTATTTGATTGGCTGCACGGTTATACCCGGTTCTGCACGATACACGTTTTATTCATAGTTCTGATTGGCTACACGGTTAATCGAGTGGAACCGTGAAGCGTGTAGCGTTCGTGTTGCACGCGAAAGAAACCGTGTGCACGGGGAACCCACACGCAGGCGCCACTGTAGGTAAATTTATGAAAAAAATCAGACTTGGATGGTCAATAGCGCGCACAACTAGTCTTGCCCAAGGATTTTCGGGGTATCATCTTTCAGACATTACATTTTGGGACATCAAGGCCATGATCGAAACATCTCATTTTTGGGACGGTTGTCGAAAGACAGCCGTGCCAGATGGAACAGAACAGAAAAAAAAACAGAACAATATATAAACAGATTTTGGCGTTACTAAAAAGTTCAATAAATCTTATCTTTTATTACGGGCAACTTATCTTAAATTACGGGCAACTCCGCTGAAAGAAATAGTTAGAAACGGAATATATCTACAGTATATTTGCCTATGATATCCCAAATCAAATTGCATGTTCGCACAGAGTTTCCGACATGAAACTTACATGCCACTCAAGTGTTCAATTTTCTGACTGCGTATATTTTACATAAATTAGCATACCGACAGTTTTTAACCTTTATCCATTATCGGAAAAAAAGTACTTGGAGCACTGTGCAGAACGTGTACTGCGCGCGCATTTATTGCTGTTAAATTTCTATGTGTAGTAGTGTGCTTCATGTTCGTTTGTTTTGGTGTGGGTTTTTTTTTTTTTGTTGTTTTTTTGAGGCCCCGAAATGGGGTAACCCCATTTATTTTCCCCATCATACAGGGTAAAGGAGATTCCCTTACTCACCTTACATAATAGACATATGTATATGTATATACATATACAGGGACAAAAGAACAGATGATTTATTTGAT
>JAFMSR010003095.1:0-17184 GCA_022818135.1 Saxidomus purpurata | reverse complement strand
TACTGGGGACAGGTTTCACTAAAGATACAGTACCCTGCATGCATACAAATTTCAAATGGTAAGCCAGATTCAAATTTCTGTCGGTTGAAAATATGGCTTATTAAGCGTCACTATAATTTTTCTATTTTTATAAAAACATCATGACTGAAAGTTCTGGTGGGTTCACGTACACATTGATCAGTGTCTAACAGATCGCAGCCTGCTTTCCGTACCTGTCACACTGCACCAATGGATTTATGATAATAAGACTATGGATGGTTAATGTTGTATAATTATGCTGCTGGAATCACTTGTTTGCTTGCTGTACCTGACTTCCCGCCACTGCTAACACTTTATCACCAGATGCTGTAAAATACAATGTGTATAATCTCATACTAAGTCTTGTATTTGTAAACTGTATTTTTACATTTTGTGGCTAAAAGTAAAATGTTAAGCTGTTATGAAATATACTGTTAAGTCCTGAAGACTTGTCAAAATAGTAAAACGCAGAAGGGTCTTGATGCCCTGACATCAGTCACATTAGTACAACTGCTCACAATTACAAAGTCAAGGTCATATAACATAAATCACATGTTTTACCTTTGTATGGAGTTACAAAGGTAAGAAAGGGATATTTTGAAACTAGTTTTCAAAACTTACACATGTCACATGAAGCAGCAAGCTGCTTCAAAAACAATGTAAGTAGTTCAAAAGTTCAAGTTCAAGGTCAGCCAAGGACAATTCTGAAATTGGCTTGCATAACTGTACACACAGTCAAAATTTCATTGCTGTAGCTTCAAGAACAAGAAAGTTATTCAAATGTCATGATCAGTCAGCTGAGAGCAATTTTGGAATCTGCTTGCCAACTTATACACGCAGTTCAAGCTTCATCTATGAAGCTTCAGAAACAGTGAATTAGCTCAATAGGTCATGGTCAAGGTTACTCGATGTCAGAATTTAAATTAATTTTGTAAAACAAAACACACTTGCTCCAAATGTCATCATTGTATCTTCAAGATTGTTTCTTTTAAAAGTGTTCACAAGACCTAGATTTGACTGCATGTGACCTAGTTTCAAACTCCACCTGGAAAACATTCTAACCATCATTTGATACTAGGGAACGAAATGTTACCTCTTGACTGTTCAAAAGCTGTTTCCATGATTTGATCTGGTGACCCAGCTTTTCATCTCGTATGACCCAGTTTCAACCCTAACTTAAAATTTATCAAGTCAAACATGAAGACCAACTTTCCTGATGACTGGGTACAAAATGCAACCTCTATTGCTTGCATAAGGATTTTCTATGATTTAACCTTGTGACCTAGTTTTTGACCCCATGTAACCAGTTTCAATTTAAACCTACAGTATAAAGAGCATTCAGAGCTTTTGGAATTTTTAAAATCCTGAGGTTAACAAAAAAGTTGAAATATTTCTTTATGATACAATCATAAACATTGTTAACACAACTGTTAATGCTGGGTCACACCATTAATGGAAATACCGGAATACCCACAAAGATATCGTATTAATCTTAGAGAATAACGTCACAGTAGACACGTTTTTTTAAGTTTAATCATTAATAGTAAGACTTCTGTACAAACAAATCAGATATGCAGATCAAATCAATGCTAAACAAATAATAAAATAAATAATCACAATGCATGAACTAGAACAAGTTTGCTGCTTCATTTACTTCATAAAACTTACAACTTCTCCACAATGTACATTTGTAATGCTAAAATGTTTCAGAAGAAGTCTACAAGCCTTTAGGAACTTTACAAAAAAAATAGCAAGTTCCAAAACTTTTAAGCCGAACAAAAGGCTAAAATTGGGCTAAAAAGCAACACAATATGTAACAAACCATATTCAAACATACCTAATGTTTCTGAAACCTTTTCAAATTCTTTTAAACTAGCGCTGGAATTACTCTGTAAATAGGCTTCCTCCTCTGGTGACAAGGTTTCTCCTAACTTCTTCAAAGCTGTTAAAATTTCAACTGACTGACCAACTGCTTGACCTTTTGGAATTTTGCCAATTTTTTCATCTCTGCTGATCTGTTAGAGAAAGCAATGATTTCTGTGTCATACAGGTCTTGTAAATTCTAAGAGTGTTATTTGCTGAAAATTGATGCCCATGCAAGTGGAGTTCCCATCACTGCTTTTTTTCAATTTCAAAAGTAAAGACTCTTTTGGACTGAAAATCTTAAATTGTGCTGCAGTTGTGCTGAACTACTTGGAAACTAACAAGCTACTTTGAAGGAGATTTCCAATTCCAAACTTCTCACCTACAGACAATTCGTAGAATAATTTCAAACCAAGATCCAATAGAAATGACAGATAAGTGATTCAACATTCAGTAACCTCAACAATTCAATCACAGAGGCATTAAAATACAAACACAAAACAAAATAGTGAAAACAAGCAAAGTTAACATTTTGTAACTTACTTCAGCCAATCTATCCCGTAGTTGTCCTGGCTGTTTCTTGGCAAACATTCGGATAACTTCTGGAGTTTTGAAGGCTTCTGAGATGGCTGCCTGGATTGCCTATATACAAACAGCGAAAGCTATACCTAAATTCTTAGTGTTTCTTTGAATTCATGAGATTACAACTGGTATTGCAAGTACCACAGTCCTTGTTGGAGTCATTTGTACAAACAATATACATAAAATTAATAATCTATATACGTAAAACCTGGAAATAAAGACCAATACGGCTATGGCTATGGCAATCTTGATGAAATGATATATTTCTCTTATTTTCTGTCACTTCTTCGCATAAAAGCGCTGTAAGATAGCGTTTCTTATTTTTGCAATATTTATTGCAAAAAAAATACTGTGCTTTCTTCACAACATGTACTATTTATATAGAAAACAACATCTGAAAGGTTTTTCTAATTAAATTTGTAGGTAAGATAAATTTCTTGGTAATATAAGAGCTACATGTAACTTTACATCCAAAGTGTTAATGGGGCTTTAACCCATTATAAACTTGCAATTCTGCCCAAATAGTTCAGACCAAGGGCTACTAAATTCATTTAATTAAATTTAGTCAAGGTTCACTTTTTTGCCAAACAGCTAGCTTGTGTTTTAATGTAGTACAGTGCATAGTTGCATATCACATGACCTCGACTCAAATCTTGGTCATTCTGAGGGTTTCTTTCACAAACATCCATTTTAGGCTTAAATTTTGAAGCAACAAGGAAAATTAAGGCCCCTATCTATTTTTACACAAGTGACCTAAAAATTACAGAAATGTATAAAGTTATGATGAAAATCTAACCCTTCCACCATAGTTTGTGTAAAACTACTCAAAAAGCTGTCAAGTGCCACTGTGGGCATATTACAAACTGGAATAACTTTCCCAAACTTTGTCCAAATTTTCAAAGCCCTAGTTGCTGCCATGGATATTGCTATAAAAGTAACAAATCAATGAAATATCCAACAGTCCGTCTGTCAGTCTGTCTAGTTATAAACTTACCAGCTGCATACTGTTGAGTTCATCTACCAAACTTATATCTCCTCCCATCATCTTATCAAGAGACTCTTTAAATTCTTTTAGTTGTTCTATTGTGTCGTTTTTTGTATCTTCATACTCATCAGCATCCAGGTCATCCCTGAAATAAATAGATTAAGCAAAAGAAGTTATACAGAGTCTCTGGAACTCCTCCTACTCGTAACGTTTACACATGTAAACAACTTAACGGAACCAGTTCAATTACTCCAAGTACACGCTTGTAAATCTAACTATCTGTGTAAACGATCTAGACACTGAAAGAAGTCAACTGTTTACTTTACATCATATGAAGTTCACACTACATCTATTTTACGGTTTAGTGTTCAATATTTGAAAAGTTTTCAAAAATGTTCAAGGTTGGATCGAAGCATGTAAATATATCTGTAGCTGGTAGCAAAGGTAGAATCACTAGTTGACTTCAGGATGATAGTAACAAGTAAGGTAGTTTGCTAAAACAGGAATGTCATGGTAAAAATCTGAAATTGGTAGATACATCAGACATGTACAGTGATCAGTGATGACCATGATAACGCTGCACTTCCATGTCACCTTTCTTATTCATTGACATTGTTTTCACTGTTAGCATGGTTAGCAATTATATTTGCCAAACTTTCCTTAGCATAATTACATTGTAACATCACATTAATACCAAATAGAATTTTGTAGTGTAAAATGTTTTTATACAGGTGGCTCTTAAAATAATGTCATATTTCTTCTGTAAGGTGAACTGTAATTAAATTAGAGTTAATGTTTGAACACGAGAACAACATGAAACTTCCATACTTCAACTCCTCTAGGTCTGTAAGCTGCTGCATTAACCGCTCAAGCTGTTCCTCCAAGTTAGATATTAGCTTCGACGTCTCCTGTCTGCCTCTTGATGCCATCTTTGTTTAGGATACAACTCACTACTTTCTGGAAATGCACAATTATAAATTTAGAGCTCTCATATGTACAATTATTTAATATATACTGTCCACTTAATACAGAGATTTCCAAGTGCGGAGCAACTGGTATACAAAACGTTCATCTTTTCATGTACTTTTTTTAAAGTTTTAATGCCCATTTAAACATTATCAACAGTATTTCAGTTTCCCACTTGCAGGCTGCAAGTTTATCTACATTTGTAACACAGCTGATGGTTTCAGGGTAGGATCAGTATTGAACTCCATCCTGTGTAAGAAAAAGCCAACTTTCTCACATGAAAATCCACTAAAACCAGCTGGGGATCTTAATAATATATACAAGGATTTGCATCTCGCTACTTACTAAACTGCCCAATTTATTTTTATTTTGCTGTAATTTTCAGCCAAAGGATCTCGGTAAAATTGTATGATGGCATTTTTGTTGAATGTCCAATGAAAAGTCTGTCATGGATTTCCTGACTTTCTATTCGTCCGGTAACTGGTATGGGGGAAAAAAACAAGAGCTGTCAGTAGGACAGCGTGCTCGACTTTTTTAGTGCTTGCCAATAAAACAAAACTTTGACAGTTAAGGGCACACAAGACTTTAACTAGGAATTTCTAAGTACAAATCAAGAAAATTTTTCACAGAGTTATCTTCTTTTGCTTACAGATAGGTCTTACGATGGTACATAAGTACTCCAACTTTCAAAGTAATATCTCAAATGGTTAAGTTAACAAGTGGACAAGAATGAAAATTTTAACTGAGTTTCTAAGTCAAAAAGGGCCATAATTCAAATAAAATCCTTGACAGAATTACCTTCTCCTGCCCATGTTTGGGAATCATGATGGTAAACAAGTATTCCAACTTTCAAATTAATATCTCAAACAGTTCAGTCAAAAAGTGGACTGGTACGAAAAACTTAACCAAGATTCTAAGTCGATAAAAGGCCTTAATTTTTAAAACAAATCCCTGACAGAGTTACCTTCTCTTGCGTACAGATGGGGGTAATGATGTGAAATAGCATTAAAAGTTTCAAAGCAATATCTCAAAGGGTTAAGGTAATAAGTGGATTTTACCCATATTCAATGTATTTTCTAAGTCAAAAAGGGGCATAATTCTGTCAAAAACCTTGACAGAGTTATGTCCTCTTGTCTGTTGATGAAGGTCGTGATGGTAAACAAGAATGGTTAGTTTCAAAGCAATACCTCCAATGGTTTTGAAATAAAGTGAGGTGGTACGAAAAACTTAACCAAGCTCAATACACTTTCTAAGTAAAAAAAGGGCCATAATTCTGTCAAAAACCTTGACAGAGTTATGTACTCTTGTCTGTAGATGGAGGTTATGATGGTAAACAAGTATGGTAAGTTTCAAAGCCATACCTCTAATACTTTTGAAATAAAGTGGGGTGGTACGAAAAACTTAACCAAGGTGTGACGCCAACGCCGACGCCGGGGCGAGTAGGATAGCTCCCCTTTTCATAGAAAAGTCGAGCTAAAAAGAGTACTTAAAGAAGTCCCGGTTTGCATGGGTTTGGCAGAGATTAAAGGGGTGAATATGTCTTGTTAACCTGTTTGGGACTTCTAGGTAACTGGGCAGGGAGATTGCTACAAGATTGTAGTATATTTTGTAAAACATAACCAGTTTGGAGGCCTGACGCCTGTTCTCAAGGGTGCTCCATCCAAGGGTGTTCTGCAGGTCTGTTACACTGGTATCTCTGGAATAATCATTTTTACCCATCTGATTGTGCGTCGCTGGACCATCTCCAGTTTGTGAATATTAACCTGGGTGTGTGGTGATCATACAGATGATGCATACTCTAGTTGCGGTCTGACTAATATTTTGTAAGAGAGTGATTTGATATTTTCATGTTTTGTTTTGATGTTACGTTTGAGAAAGCCTAGTGTTCTGTTTGCATTTGTCGTTATTCTTGAGATGTGTGTATTCCAGTTTTTCCCTATTTTGTAATTTATTTTTTTTTAATTCTAATCTTAATTGATTTGATTTGATTTGAAAGGAGATTTTGTCAAGGTCCGTCCAAAAGCTAAATTTTTAGCTTATGTTTTGGATGAGACCCCAGCATGTCTCCCGTCATGCCTAGAAAAGTAGAATTTTGAGGCCGAAAAGTGGAGAGATTTACCTGACTGCAATTTCCAGTCAGTTTAAGCCGAAGATTGAATTTGATTGGTTGCCAAAAAGTAGGTCAATCGCGGTGACCAATTTGATCTGCGAGTGCGATTGACCACAAAATCTTAAGTACGGGTCTTACAGCTTATATACCTGGAACGAGGATGGTTGACTCAAAAAGCACAAATAACAAACAAACGAGCTGTAAACACTGGTAAAACCAACTCATCCCCCGTCTGTTTTACTGTTTTAGTTTAGCTGTTTAGTGCCCGAGGTTCAGCTTTTGATTAGAGCTAAGACTATATATCTGTCTACAAATGTGTCAGTGTTTTATCTTAATTTGAAATATAGTAAAATTAACATACCTTTAAGAGCTTTCTCGCCGATTCATTCAGTATTTGGAAATTAGCGAAAGTTGAAGTTTGTACGATGTAGCTTACAACATAAACAAAAACATCAAAATAAAAACATCTTATATGTTTAAAGAAAATGAAAAGTGACCAAATGTTAGACACTGTTGTCATTCTACTGAAGTTAACCCCATCTCAATGCATGTTTGTTCCAGCAAATGTAAAAAGAACAGTTATATCAATTCAATATTTTATTTGTTTAAGTGGCCTTCTAAAAAGCGCGCCATGTGTCATGTGTGTGTAATCAAGGGCGTATCATTTTGGGTTAACTTCCTATATTATATACATTGTACTACACACCCTCAGTTAAATATCGTTTCTGCTGCTTATCTTGAGATATATATCACCTAGATCTACATTTTTCAAACTTCATAGGTGGATTGGTGTTACTTAGATGATCCCTAATACTTTGGCGAGTTGGGTCAGTGAATCAACCGTCAGGATCACAGTGACCTCCGATAGCTCTTCCTTAATAACACTCTACAGGTTACACTTTCGTTTCATCTGACTTTCATGAATCTTCCTAAGAACGCCTCATGGAATATGTAGACGATACCAATTTATTGTTGGGGTCAGTGGGTTAAAGGTCTAGGTGACAGTAACCCAATTCCGCTCAATGTTTTGAGATCTTTATCAACAACAGTCTTCATAGAATGAAAGCTTTTCCATTGTAACATTCCAAACGATTACACAAAACTTATTCAGTCCAGTAGAGCGATAGTGTCCCTTACAGGCATTTTAATAACATTATTCATTAGTAGATCTAGTGGTGGTAGAATATTTATCTATACACACATCCTAGCTTACTCATTGTTATTTTGTGATAACATGCTTTTCTCCACTTATCCCTTATCTGGGTCATCCTATAACTTATGACCGAGCTTTTATGGACCAACAGCACACATTAACATGTATATCATTTAAAATTCCATTTGGATACATTTCATGGTAGGATGTGTATTAAAACATTTCAGCTACACCCAAGCACCCAAGTAACAGAAGCAATGCCAAGCTATCCACCTCTCCAAGGCATATTACCCGTGATAGGAATAAAGCCTGTGTTGCATTGGTCAGCAGTTTAACAGTCAAACTTTCATAATGGTACAGAAAGACCTCATGTAAGTGTCCATAGCTAGGGCGCTGTACCTTTATAATACATGTAATACAAACGTAACTATTTTTGGCATACGGGCCGTGCCGCTTTAAGCCTCGAACGAGGATGGTGGATCCAAAAAGCACATTATACAATCAAAAATATTTTTGGCATGAATTGGCATCTGAGTGAAAACAAAGACTCTCCCTTAATTAGCTGCTTGGATTCGAACAACATGTACAACATTTAGTTAACGGACTAGTACTTAATATGTCTGCTACGTTTTGTATTTTTAAATTTCTACTTTAATCCCGTGTTACTTTTGACTGATGTTCGATATTTGTTAAATCATTTCTTATATTATGTTTTATGTTCTTATTTCCATAAAGTATTATGTCTTATGTCGCATGTTTATCATTGACTGTAAGTTAACGAACTTAAAACTTTATCCCCATGTACCTTGCCGTATAAGGGGTGAGTTTATATCAACATTTGCACATGGCCTCGATAAAAACTCTTGCAAGATTAAATATAAGCAGGTGTTTACTCAAAGGGACATCTTTGAAACCTATAATCGAGGTGTCTTATAAAGGAAACAAAAACTTATTAATGTGTATTTTATTAAATTATCAGTTGTTATTAAAACTGTTAGTACAATTAGCGGAAATAATAATAAAACCAGAGGGAAATATGTATTCGTGACAATTTTACCTCCAATAGGCAGTATGAACAATAGAAGTGATAAATTTCTTAGATAAGACGTAAAAACGTGTTTAAACACAAGAACAAGAAGGGAAATGGTGAATAAAGGATATATAATTGCTTTAGGTTTATTTATTTTTCACTGGCTAGTAGATGGACAGTGCTTCTACACGGGTATGTAAACAGAAATGAATGCTTGCACATTTTACATTTGTTTTTTTTTTCTTGAGGTAGGCATGAGGTGTTTTCATTCTTGGCTTTTCGTAATTGTTCCGTGTACATAAATATATTAGCAATATCTGGAGGCCTATTATTTGCTTTTTCATTCTTGGCTTTTCGTAATTGTTCCGTGTACATAAATATATTAGTAATATCTGGAGGCCTATTATTTGCTTATCTTGAATACCGCGAAATTAAATCGAACTATTTTAATCTCCATTGCCTTATTTTCAGGAACTTGCTACACAGTTCACGACAAAGGCGTCTCATATAGAGGGAATGTTGCTGTTACGAAATCTGGCCAACGTTGCCTGCAGTGGAACCATCATTTACATACTTTTACCGCCGACCGGTTCCCGTACGATGGTCTAGACAAAAACTATTGTAGAAACCCAATGGGGAAGCGTGACGCACCCTGGTGTTATAAATCACCCACGGGAAAGGAAGAGAATAGTTGGGAATATTGTAAAATAGAGCCATGCGGTAACACACTCAATTTGACTGTCGCGCCTCATTTGTGTTCATGACCTATTAAAGTCACCGACATTAATACATGAAATAGTTTCATAGAAAAAAAATGACACTCTTGTATCGTTTTGTAAATTTACATACAACTATCTGCCTAGAAGTATTTTTTTCAAATTTCCTTAAATTGTTGCAATACTTCTTTGCATAGCCCATTTAGTTACAGAGATGTGGTCTTAAATTTCAATAGTATACTCCTTAAATTACTGTCCTATAATTGCATTAACATATTTAACTTTGAACAAGATGCTACGTTCACAAACACCAGAAATGCTTTAATCAGTTTTGTATTTTCAGACAAATGCTTATTTCGAGGAGTACAACTGAAATTAGGAGATCGGTTCCACGACGGGTGTTCCCTGTGTATTTGTCAAAACTCTGGCATCAAGTGCCTGGAGTATGTGGAGCTATTTATTTGAGTGAATCTAGCCATTGGCATTAAATAACACACAACGCATAATTTTAGAGCATATGTCTGGTTTGCTAAGCAGTAATTCGTAAGAACGATAGTACCAAACTATCCCACAGAACCCGTTGGTATAAAAACATGTCTGTAAAATGTGTCGCTGTTGGTTAGTGAAACACATAAAACAGAAAATATAAAGTGTATCTAGTATGGTCTAGTTTATTTCATACTTACCATTGTTTGATAGTTATATTTTCCTCAGAAATAAAAAGAGAAGAAATAACAATCTTAGGATGTTGAAGTATTGATAGCATCTATAGAGTATACGTTTTAGACAAATGGCCATGCTCCTTTGTACATGTGCATTACGAAATTCTTTGTAGCGCTTCATCCCTTAAACCTATATGTTTTACATTCTTCTTGAGATATGAGGGAAACTTCAACAACAACACGTGTTCTTCTTTATGATTTATATAATTTATATGTTCATCAACGTTTCCGTTTTTTTTTACATTCTTCTTAAATATGTATGCGAGTACTTTATTTTTCATACTATATCTTTTACAATTATACAATTGATTTAAATTCGGTATTGTCGGTATAATCAGGGTTCGTATAATCAATGTTAAGTTCAATAATATTCGGAGTGCAAACGATTTATCTTAAGTCATTTCATACATTTAGGTGTGACGGAGGGCCAAAATTTACCAACGAAATGGGTTGTTACGTGAAATTCAAAAATCAAGAATCGTTCCCACGTTGTTGTTCTCGAATTGTCTGCCATGGAAAAGACGCCGACTTTGATCTTACAGAGTATTTCAACTACCTTAAACTGGTACTTCGAACACATTCAGCTTCAGCACCTGGCAATATTACCCAAACTTCCGATAGAATGGAAACAAACATTCGTGTGCTTCCTTAATCCATATTGTGTTACTCGTGTAAATAAAAGGAGTAAAAGACTACATACTTGGTCATCTCTATATTTGTATTGTTTGGTGGTGGTTGCTGATGTTGTTACCAGAAGGTCGCATAGTAAATGTTATATCAGTGTTACGTTCTTGAAATAAAGATGTCATTATTATGTTATTATTATTTTTATTAAAGTAGACGCAATTTGAAAATAAAAACCAAAGATCTGAATTTCAATAATGTTTACAATCTGCATAATCATCTGTCAAAACATCCAAAGTTAGTGCTCAAGTAAGGGGTTGATCTATAAGCATTCCAATGGTTTTATTGTTTTAGGTTTGGATTTTCCATGGATCTTATATAAATATATATAAGATCCCTGATTTTACAAACGTAACTGGTCAACAATTTTCTAAACATACAAATGGAAAAAGTCTCTCAAAATAACGGTTCAGTGTTGTCGGGCATTTAAATTGCCAATAATGAACAAATGAGCTAAATGTACTTATCCGCCTACAATGATAACTCCTAGATATTTTATAAGGATGTTCGAACCAAATATGTTCTGCGGCGTACGAATGTAGGACACAGTCGTTTGGATTTTAGAGCCCCTAGCCTCAATATTACACAGGCAAATATAATTTAAGCCACTTCATTAGTTTACAAAGGGGGACATTAACCCTTTCACTCTTCAATGTTATAGAGACTGGCTAATGTCCACCTTACAAAGTAATTAAGGGGTTAATGCTCGCCTATGCAAAATTGAGCTTAGGGTCTTATATGTTCTAGGGACTAGTTACCAATAACTGCCGCGTAGTTATCATGTCGCTGCTACTGTAATTTGTCGGATCTATATATTCTCATTAGAAATAATGACTTAACAGTATGAATTAAAACGAGGAAAACTCGGTGTAAATTGAACTGTGAACCTGAATATTAACTCTGGGATGAATATTGGAATACTTTATCCTAACTAGCTGCCGAGTCTGAGAGGTTGCCATCCTTTTGTCGTAATTGATGGATCTTGGTGTTCGACGGCTACCACTGTGGCATTACCATGAAAAAATATTTCACTATTAACTTTTCCAGCCTTGCTATAACAACTGGAACACCGCTATGATAAATTATGCTCTGTTTCAGTTGGTTTCAAGTTATAAAATAATTGTTCAAAATGGTCCTAACTCTAATTTTGTGGAGAAGATGCTAAGAAAATAAAGAATGCTTTGAAAACAAGTAAGAAATGTATTTCACTGAGATATTCTTATTGAAAAATTCAAATGAAAATATACATGAAAAAGTAAGTTGATTTTCAGTTTTTTTACTAGGATACCGTAAACTGGGTTCTTTTGGCGTGACAAAAATTTTGCGATTTGTAAGCAGACATACACGCAAATTTTAAATTCGCGAAAGGAAAATTCTGTAGGGGCATTTTCGAATAAGTTACTCGCATAACCTTTGCGCATGCGCTCAATTTCTGATCTACCAACCCATGTAACCCCCAGTTGCCCACGAGTTGACTATAATACATTCTGTTCTTTCTCGATATGTTCGGGTGTGGCAGGTAGAGTTAAGCCACTGAGCATACACTGTGTAGTTTAATGACAGAATTCTCTGAAATCCTCCTGGAGAAGGTAACAATATAGGCTATTAGCACCTCTGCTGGAGATGTTATTAATATCAGGACTTGACCCCTAGTTCCTTCATGGTTTGTTATCAATGATGTCAGCCCAGATGTTTCTTACTTGATGGTAAAGATTTTTCTAAATAAAGTTGGAAGTTGTAGTTTTTACATTCACAACACAAGAGAGATTCCAATATATAAAACAGAAAAAGAAATAATTATAGTTACTAAAAATTCATTGAATATTTAATATATACAAAACATTTAAGAACATATCAAATTTATCAATGGAAAAATATTTCTATACATCTTTTTCTTTCTTAAAAGAATATACTCTTTCCCTGTTTATTTCTAAAATTTTCTCTTCCACATATCAATTTGGACAGTACCATTAATTGTTTACAGAGGCATTCAGTGAAAATGTATTGACTGAGTTTCGATCAGTGCAGATCATGATTAGACTGCACAGATGAGTATTATGTCTGCTGTGTTCAGCACTACAATTCCAGTGGGCGTGGATAATGAGTATGTAATATTTTCTGTGATTTATATGAACGCTAACTGGTGCACTGTCTTAATGATGTTTGTTCATTGGCAGTGGCTAGGTAGCCGTGACCGGCTACCTAGTCTTTTGGTCTAGGTAGCCGGATCCGGCTTCCTAGACCAAAAGGCTAGGTAGCCGTACTATATTTCAAATGTTTGTCATTCTTAATTGTTGGTACAATACACCTGTAAAAGCGACCTGTTACATTTAGATCTTTTGAATGGCCGCATGGCCGCCGCGGTATTTTCGTTGCAAATCGCCGCTATACGTAATGTGTTTTAATATAAGTCTTTCAAAAATAAAGTTTTTTATCTGAACCTTAAAATGATGTTTTAAAATATCTTTTCCCGATAAACCCTAACTGGTCAATGTTTATTTTCCACTTGTCATTTGTCATACGTGTGAAAAATATGTCATAAAAGATGACAAAATTAACTCTTATCAATTAAGTCAAAGCTATGTGACACCACTGACTGAGTAATTAATGTTCGTTAATTTGTGAATGCGAAAAATTATTTTTCTCTAACATCAAAAATGTTCTGAATGTTGTTTATTCAAAACAACTTGTTCTGTTTGGAAAAGTGTATTATCTGGCCGTTCTATAATTATACGAAGTAAGAATATATTGGAAAATACAGCCGTACCCTTTATTTTGTTTAATTTTTGATGAATTTTTAAATGTTTGGTATCAAACACGGACCACATGGATTGGCAACTTCCGAAATGCGATATCGGAGTAAATGTTACCCATCATGCTTTGCGCGCGCTCGGTGCTTTTCGGAAATTTTCGGATTTGTGATATTCAGCAGGTGCCGCCAGACTTGACAAAATTTTCAACAAACAAAATCGATAACAGTTACGCCTTACCACGGACCTATATACACATATGTGGTCCGTGGCCTTAAGAAAAAACATTTGCTTGGAATAAGACAAAAGTTGCATAAACAAAGAAAAATACAAACTATTGAGCCATACATATTAAAGTAGACACGATTCAATTTGATTATTGATACCTTAATGAATGATTATTCAAAACCGATTCTATATACAGTAGAGCCTTGTATGAAATATATGTACGGCTACCTAGCCACTGCCTTTGTCATTACCATACATGATAGAGAAAGAATTAACTAAAATCACCAATAAAAACAAAATGTATTCATTAAACATTCCTGCGCGAAGAAGTACAGTTTTTCTCGGTAGTATTAAAGAGATATTTCCCTTCACCCCTAGTCTCAATAATAAGACTTCAAACGCAGACCCATTTTACATACGGACATTTTATAGTTATCTGCGCTTTTTCTGAGGCTGGATAGCGCCTAGCAAAAATTATAACGATATTCACCCGTTGAGTACAATTATTTGGACTACCTTCACCCCTAGACCACCGAACCATCCGTAATCAGAAATTGATTGTTGGAGTATCCCCGTAGATAGATGGGGGGGGGGGCTACGCCCCTGCTTTGGAAGAGCAACAACAACAACAACAAATGTAAACAGAGCATCAAATATGGGATAAGTCTCTGACTTCTACGTCCCAATACAACAAACAAATCCTGAAGCCATAATAAAAATGAATACAGGTAGATGATAAAGAATAATCAGTTTGTAACAAATCGACTTATTTCACCTTCAGACATCGACAAGTAGAATAAATTTCGGTCAACAATCTGACTAAGGTTGACATTTAACAGTTGTCTGCCTTCTACGTGTCACTTTACTGTGCAAATTGTGTTAGCCACTTATAAACGCAATTAAATATGTTCATGATTTAACATAGTCTCAATAAAGTGACTCCAATCGCAGACCCATTTTACATACTACAGATTTAACATGTCAGATAGGATTAAGTTTTAAAATGATGCTAATACAATTCCAAGCTACATTTACCTATCTACACACCTGCATCAATCTGTAAAATATGAAGATAAACGGCACATCATGCCTTATGTGTAAACTTGCATGTTAAGGTTTAAACATTCAGATTTTTATAAAGTGGTGAGATTTTTCATAAAATTTTAGGTTTTCGCTTTAAATGTTTAAGTATTAAAGTAATATTTAATTCTTTATTTTAGAGAGGAAAATTGTGTTTTGAACTAGATAAACTGTGTATTATGGGCCGGTTGTACCTATTAAAATATTGAAACTACACTTTCAACCTATATGGAACACATTAACATTAGGGTATAGATGTGACAGATATAAAATATCAGATCTGTGAAAGGGGTCACACTGAAATGCCAAATTAATGAGGGTAAAAGGCATGTCTACAGCCCTTCTGACGGCCCTATACTGCGCCTGTATATTGTGTCATGGTATTGTTTGTGGCCTTAATCATTTATAACAATTTCTAACCAGTACATCAGCTATATTCCTCCTTGTTTGTAGGCTGATTTATAAGACAAATGAAAAGAATCATGCAATTACTATTAGCCAATAGCTGTACATAGCTTAAGTTAATTTTAGTGTTAAAATAAATTCTAGCATAAAATGTGCTGTTTTTGCCCATTTTGCCGGTGTTTTAACAGGAGAAAAAGCGTATGTTAATGGGGAGATTCACACGCCGTTATAACCCGTTTTCATTTATGCGCAGTACAGGGCCATTGTAAACAATGGACCTGTCTCCCAAGTCTTACATCATGTACGGCGTCAACAGTGCCGGGCTTAAAAACCGCTGGTGACGTCATAAATATGACGTAAACAACACGGACGTTGTCCCGCGCATTATTGAACGTCGTACCAGTAAGAGCGTTTCATTTTTATTTTTATTATTTTTTTATGCTATTTATGCTAGAATAGCGCTAACGCACGTTTTTTCGTGTTATAACACCTGCAGAAACCCTCGGGATATGTTGGTGTCCTCGCCCTAACGGGCTCGGGCACGTACCATCCCTCGGGATTCTGCAGACATTATAACACGAAAAAACGTGCGTTAACCCTACACCAAAACATAAAGAAAATTTGCATGCATTTGATGTGCAGTTTTTAGCATGGGAGATTCTTAAATTTCCAAAACCAATGAGGATAAATTATATTATTTTAAAATTTCACGTATACCTTAAGGGCCACCAATTAAGGTCTCTTAATATGAAGATCTGATACCTTTTCCTTGTTTTGTGACAAATTTATTTTCCCTTTGTCAGTGAGTGTCAATTTCAAAGCATAATTTGCTGGCAGCCCAATGAGTTGTAGATGTCATCAACAGCTCATAAACCATAAACTTACCTGGGTAAATTATTATGCTTTGCCAAAGGCGGAGAGATATTGTTTTGGCTATGTCCATCCGTCTGTCAGGAGCAGTAATAAGGAACTAATGGATAAAACATCATGAAACTGAAAATAAGTATATTATAGCATAATGCTGCAGCATATGCGCAACTTTTGTCAAGATTGGCTTAGTATCTCTAGAGTTATTGCCCTTTAATTGTAATTTTTTCTATATTCAAACATTAAAATTCTATTTCTCTGGAACGGTGCCAAAGTGACACCATCCATTTATCCAATGTGCTATTCCATTTACAGTTGGGTAGATTTAGGCATAAACTTCCTGTAGCAAGGAAACATGACAATGACAGTTAGTGGGATTGGAAATTAGGCTTGAAAGCATAGAAAAGTGATCATACCCACTCCTACTACCAATCTACTTCCAACCAGACAATGCAATGTGTAAATAAAAATGTAAAAACATTAAAAAAGTGACAGACAGTAGCATTTTCTTGCTGAAAACAATAATATTGTTCAAAAGTAAGTTGCAAGTTTAAGTCTGTATCAAAGTTATAAGTAAAAACTTACACATAATGTATAATTCTGCAATAAAGTAATGACATGTCTAGGACAGCTTGACATCAATAAAATACTCTGCGTGTCACTATGCATATGTATTGTACATTTGTTGTATGCTTCTCCCTAACTGTACTAAAAAGTCAACAACAAAAACTGAAGCATATAAAAAAAAAATTTGAGACCCCTACTGGGTAACCCCATTTATTTTCACCGTTTCAAATGGACTTGCCCATATATCAAACCGGAATTACAATTATCTTCTTCAAACAGGTACTCACTGAAGATTTACTGACTAAACTGCAAGCAGTGCAGATCATGATCTGTACTTGTCACTTAGAATGACTTGCTGCCAGTAGGTACCGGTAATGGTTCTTGCTGCCAGTAGGTACCGGTAATGGTTTAATTTAGCACAGAGGCTTCAATCCATACAGAGTGATCCATAATATATG
>JAFMSR010003094.1:0-17198 GCA_022818135.1 Saxidomus purpurata | reverse complement strand
AGGTTTCATGGCTCCAACTTGTTCAAACGGTTTTAATTTGTTACGTTTAGCTTTAGGGTCTACACACAGGCATTACAGAAGCAGAGCTAATCAGGACTTCGATATCTTATCAATTTAGTTTATATTAATTTTTTGTTTTCAAACCCAGCATGATTTTATTAATAATGTTTGGAAACCGAAAATTAGCTTTACGGGTTTATACCGAATATGAATGAGAGCCTGGTAAATATTGTCGCACAGTAACCGTGACCTGATTCACATTTCTTGTTTATTTAGTAAACCCCACCACCTCGGAAGTGTGCTCCCCACAATTTCTTTTCACCTCATTTTGTGGTGGTGGGGAGAGTTAACCACCCGTGTGATTAAGTGTCTTTCGTAAGAGTAAATTTAAAGTTTGCACGGGTTTTGTATTTGTTTGCAAAGTTCTACTTATACGGAAACCGATGATATGATTATTATATAATATTCTACAGACATTTTCATGTAGTTTAATGTGTTGACAAGACATTTTCATGTTATTTAAGGTGATGGAGGGTGTCTACAAACATTTCATGTAAGCTAAGGTGTTGGGGGTGTATGCAGACATTTCATGTAATTTAAGGTATTCGATGGTATCTATGGATTATATCAACACTTTTGATATAACATTTTTGTGATATTATAAAAGGTGGTTAAGTAAAAATATAAAATAAGTAACTAAAACAAAACGTTCTTCAATAGGAAATAAGTACCAAATTTTAAAGATACATTACTACAGTACATGTATATATATCAACAGTTTATTTACATTCTATCTGAAAATACAAACCAACAATCAAAATATTTTACGACACTTAATAAGCTAGAAATACTGATAATGGTACTGAGTATATTCCCTGTTCCGGAGTACCATTTCAAGAGAACTAAATAGTTTTCAAATCCCATGATCACTTTGGACTTACTCAAAAAGAATACTGAATGAATTTACCAATAGAGATTGCGTTCTATTTACTCTAAAAAATGTCATCGCATACCATTCTTTCGTATCTATGTCACTTCTTTACGAAAAAGTATTGTCAGAAAGCATTTTTGCACTGTATTTATAACACATTATTATCATCTATCTAAAAAGCAAAAATAGGAATGGTTCTTGTATAAATAACGGTCTACTTCGCAGATAAGACACTTTTCATCCCCATGGTCGAGTGGTTAGAGTAGTTGACTTGAAATCACCGTAGCTTTTCATGCGTTCGAGTCCTGTTACCGACCATGTCTCGTAATGTGAAAAACTAGGACAGCTTCTTACAGAGGATAGGAGTCTAGTACTGGTTCTTCCCAGGAATAAGTGTTATGTAAACTGTCTGCCTGGTAAAATGATCAACAATACGGTTGCAATGGGCGTTAAATTCCTACCACAACGATGAGGCATCCAAAGTGCTCAAGGGACTTTAATCATGCCTCTAGCTACAAAATTTAATACATGTACATGTATATCAAAGTTATGCAACACTTTAAAATGGACATGCTACATCATAGTCAAGTAAGAAACTTAAAATACAAAGAATGCTTTCATATTTCTGTCATTAACAGTTCCTAGTAGAAGTTAAAATATGTAGCTCTATTTTTTTACCAGGATAGTCCAAATAACTGTCATACAGATTCGTTTACTTTGGGTAAAACTTTGGTTCCAACACAATTTTCTCAGAGTAAAAACCAATTCTAAATGACTTTCTTAAACTTTGATTATGATGGTCAGTTTGAAGGGTAATATCACTTTGATTAAATTGTTGATCTCAAATATTCATTAACATTTAATTACTAGACCTTTTTAATTAATGTTTTACATGTCTATTGATTGAACTTGGACGGCATAAAACGTTCCTTCTTGCAGACCTTTATTGGGGTGGGGGCGGGGGGGGGGGGGGTGGTCTTTAATACAGACCTGACTAAACAGCTATAGCTCCGTGTTTTTCACTTATTTCCAGTTTTGAATTTTGCCATTTACAATGGCGATGATGGCATGTTGCTTTACTGCCCTTCCTGTTGCTCACATGTACATGTATGTCATCATCCCTAAGCCGCAGTGCCACACATTCAACAGGGTGTAGCCAAAGATACAGAATGAAAAGTTACTATAAACCAGTGAATTTTCAGATCAATTATCGTTTGTGATTTGATAGGCGAATATTTTGAGACTTCATGTCAATAAACAACAAAACAACACAACGAACGGGAATTCTTTTTTTCTGAAACAAGGAAAACTAATCTGTATATTCTATTGTGCGATGGAATGTGGCGTCTATGAAAAAAGCGAAAATTACTGACATGGTTTACAGTATACTTATGTATGTTTTAACAGAACACTTGAGTTATGTTATTTGTGCTATTAATTTTGTGGTTGTTATTGTTATCATTGTTATTGTTATCATTGTTATTAATTCATTCTCTATTTTAAACTGCATAAAGTACAACCGGCCGAGGCAGAGAAGATGGCGACGTATGTGTGAACAGAAAGAACGGTTAAAGAAAATGCTTGTATTTTCAAATACTATTTCGACGTACTAAAACATTTAGACCTAACATAGTTTCAAACTGAAAAAGCAACAACGCTAATACTCATATTTTAAATTTGCATATACATGTATATGTAGGAAAACAGATAAGTGTATTTCTGATAATTTGCACTGTGTATGGGAGCGGAGCTTAATAGATCACATGATCTATCTACAATAGAGAGCAGTTACAAAAAGTGCAACAGAGCAAATATGCTATAATACAAAATAGATAGTGTACTGTTGACTCGAATAATAACGTAATTTCTCGGAGGACATACGCCTCCGAGAAATAACGTTATTATTCTCGCAAACAGTACTCTATCTAAAACATAAATAACAAAATTATGAATAACACGGAGATCTGAAACATTTAACTTTAAAATATCTATACTCAATAGAGATATAATCCTATGGAAGCGTATACTCGAGCTCCTTTATGTAACGTGACTATATATTAGAATTGTATATATTTGAACGTTTTATTGCCTCTCTTTCATATACATATAACGTATTCTCAGAAAGCGTATCATTGAAAAAAATACTGCTTTATATTTATATCATATACTATCGATTTACACAGCAAGGTCATAAATAGTTTGTTTTTCTTGTTCAAATAACAGCCAATTTTGCTGGCATCTTTCATGGTAATATACATGTCACGAGTAAGTACATGTATAATATCCAAACTTGATCAATGACCCTGAAAACTAAGACCTAGAACATAAAAAATGCACAACGTTCATAAATTTAACACTTGGCTCTAAAATATGAAACTCTTTTTATCAGAACATGTCCTATGATTAGTTTTGAAAGCAAGTTGAAATGTCTCTGTGCCGAGTTTTGCGGAAAATGATATCTCGTTTTCGTCCCTGTTGTCAAAATTGTTTTGATAACCGGTCACTTCTGGTGCCACCACGTGTTAATTTTATAGTAAATCAAGCACGTCTGTACGTTTCCTGAGACTAAAACAGTCAGCAGACAGCATTTCACATCTTCAGCACTATACCAGCAAAACGTTGACGACCGCTATCACTCAAAATCAACTTCAGCGTGCCTTGTTCAATTTCTTTGGCAGTACATAAAACAGATATCAATACATCTGCAGTGAAAGTTTTGGAAGCCAGAACTATGTCTTCGGTTGCTATACATATCAACAGTCATGATTGCTTGAGTGGAAACTTTATATCCTTCCATGTCGAAATCAAATCCTGAAAAATACAACAGACAAATCGATTGTTACAGCTGACATTGAACCAGTTGAAAAAAAGCTAAACTTTAAAATTTTGAATTCAAACTTTTAAAGAAATAATCTAGCAAATAGCTACCCGGAAGTACCGCTAGAGTCGCTGAATTGAAATCACTGTAACCTCTCGACGATCGGGGGTCATGTCTTCGAGCCCTGCCACCGGTCATGTCTCTTTAAAGTATCTAACGGAGCATGGGAGTGTAGTGCTGGTTCCCGGGAGCGACTGCCCACTTATTAAAATGACTGAAATAATGTTGATACGGGCGTTTTAAACTCATACAACACCAATAACAACGAATGGCATACATGTTATAATTAACTCTTATGCTGCTGGCGTCAACTAATTTTCCCTTTGCAACCAGCGTAGATCATGATCAGCCTTCACGTCCGTGCACTGTGGTCAATATCTGCAGTTTGCTAAGTTTTGCAGTTTAATTAGCTGTCATATGAATTATTAATGCAACTTTCAAGTATAGTACATTGAAATTTAAGCGAGATTAGTATAAATGGATTATAAATATGCATAACCATCTCGTCCCAACAACATGGGTATAAAGCGAGCTACTGGCATTTACGTTGTGTTCAAAAACAAGAAATAGACTAGTGCATTCTACCCCATTCATATTTTGCCATCAGCAATTTTGTGCGTGTGTCTTCCATTTCTGAATGTGTAAGACGTCTTAGTACCTGCAATGTAAATGTAACTTTAATTGCAAATGTTCCATCATTTTTATAGAAGTCATATTTTACAATATTTGATATATTGTATGTTTTAATAAGTTAAATACATTGCGTGAAAACATTAAAATAATCATTTATTTAATTTAAGCCAATTTATTTTCTTTAGATTGCGAAACAATTTCTTACAACTTATATTAATCGCTCTCGAGACCCACTCCAAATGGAATCGAGAATTTATCGCTCTCGAGACTCACACCAGATGAAATTAAACTCGAAGACAGAGAGGGGCAATGTGGAATTAGCCTTATCACGCCAAAGGACACTGCCACTACTTGGCACTTAATCAGACCACTGCATCAAGGCGACTCCACTTATACTGACTGCATACAACAACTAACTGCTTATTCACACGGTCGCCTGTAATCATTCGATATCAATTATAGAAAACATTCCGGATACTGTTAATTTTATGTTTTAATGACGTCACATACCTACTGAGGTAGAATCATTCGTACAAAGGAAGACAACTATAATTTTGTATATTGATTATATCTACCTCGGCAAGATCATTCGACATTCAGGCTCAGTTGGTCTAGTGGTTTTAAGCATCTGCATTGGGAGCGGGAGGCCCAAAGTTCGAATCCAAGCAGGGGTGTCCTTTCTGATATGGCCAGTTGGTGAGTCGCCAGCCAGTTAAATAATGGTTAGCGTATACCTACCTGTCTGGTGCCTAGCATTAAAGGACATGATTAGGGAGGTAAATGAGGTATCTTACAAGTCGGAAATGGCTGGCCTTTTTAAGTAGGGGTGACACTATCATAAACAGACTTGCTTCTTTGTCTTGTCTCCTGAACCAGCCCGTGAGTTCTGTAGTGAGTAAACGGTTTCTTCATCTTTACAGCCAACTACATACCACTTTCCACACTTTGACACGATATTGGTTGATTCCTCGCAGTGAAGATAAGGGAGCCGCATCGATCTCGATGCCATCGACCACGCCCCGTGCTTATAAAAATCCTTGAGCACGATTTGATGTTCAAAGGGGGTTTTGTGCTTAACGCCGGATGTTTTTCGGTGCTTTAAAACACCTGAATTTGATATCGTACTCAACGAATGTCTATAAGCACGGAGTCAGGAATTCTGCTGTTCTCGAAAAATCTACAATGAGTATAAAAACGCATAAGACTTATCATTGTTGCCATCGCGATGACATCATTTCATGATTTTTAATACCTATAGATGTACAGATTTAATATAGCAACTGTATTGAACAGTACCTCTCGTCCTTATTGAAACGTTAATTTGATAACTGAAAAAAGTGCTTTACAGCTGATATTGTTTAAATCTTTCTTCAAGATTGCCTGGTTTGAGATTCGCCGGTTATAAATTTTGACGATCAAAGTTTACAGCAAATTTTCGGTTCTGCGTTTATGTGACCCTCACCTGTAATCGAATCTTTCAAGGCAGTATCAATAATGTAACTGCTGTCTCGCAACGTCTTTAACCTGAAAAACTACATGTAAACAGTTTACAATCATTTCAACATTAATAGCATCTTGTCTGTTAATAATGTGGTGTTAAGTAAGAAATAAACATACAGGTACGTGGTTTATCTGAGAAAACATCCATGTACAGCATTCTTTCGTAACAGCCGGCAAATATACCAAAGGGTGTGTCATCGCCTCTTGAAATTCAAAATAAAATACATGTAATGTAATTATATAAAAAAGCCACAATACATCCTAGAATACATACCAGAATCTATGCGTACATGTATATTCCATGATCTTCGCCTTAGACAACAACACGGCACGACACGAATATCATCTTTAGTCACGGGTCCACTTATCTGCAAAGAAAACAAATAAAACACAACCCATTAGAAAAACTTCAGGGTACAACGAAAGTACATGCGGCCTTTTCTGTCGTCTTTTCTCAGCCATCTACAAGGAAACGAAAACATACACAAACCGACGTGGCTGCCGATGTCGCTCGTAATCTTCGGTCAAGAAAACTCCAACGAAAATATATATTCAACAAGCATATTGAAGTGAATTTATTTCTCCGACCATTTGAAACAAATAACTGAAAAAGGTCCGTCTGTTTCAGAAAGAAATAATCTTAAAACTTTCTACATCTACACCCACTGGGGCCTCATCTCCTAGGGGATAATTATTTTACTGTCACAAATACCTTACTTGTTGCAATTAAGTCAAATTAAATCAGTAAATCAACACAAGATTGTTTAAGTTTCTAAAGAATTAGATCTAAGATGTAAGAAATGCAATACATCTGAAGGGTCTCATTTCTGTAAAAATCCGGTTTCTAAATTTTCCGTTGTTATAACTACATGCCAAACAAATTCTGGCAAACCTTTTCAGAAAAAAGCATTTAAAAACAAATCACCTTCCCATCGGTGCTTAATCTCTTAGGGGTAATTCTTTTTACTGCATTTTATATTTATACAGAGCTACAAGCTGTTGTAAATTGAATTAAATCAGGATTATAAGTTTCAGAAAACAAAAATTCTTAAGTTTATATATCATTTGCACAGGCGGCATATTTTGTTACACACTCGACAGACACGTATGTGTTTTTGTAAACACTGTACATCATGTTATTCTACTTTCGGTTTACTGCGCGTGTTGTATACGTCAGCAAACAGACTGAGCTGTAACAGGAAAGTAGAATTTCCATTGGTACCTACATAGGTCACGCGCAGGGGTCACCCTGTCTACTAACCTGCGCATGGACTTTTTTTTTTTTTTTTTTTTTTTTTGCTAATGAGAGGCCGATTTTAAGCATTCTCATAACATGTCAATATACCTTAGCACGACATGTTTGTTTACTTATTGTCTATGAAAAACATTTGCACTCGCTCAAAACACAATCACACAGGGGCCTGTGCCTGGTAAAATTGTGCCCAAGGTCGTTTGCCTCGGACGTCCGAGTTTTCAACAATTAGGAGCTGTCGGAATTGCATTTCAATTCATACTGGCAAACGTGTTACATACGGTAACTGTCGTTTCTATGGAAGGCCAAACCTGTCTTACTCCGCGTATACGGTTTATTACGTTATGGACGTTCAAAGGATATATAACATTTAAGGATAGTGTTAGACCCCCTTTAGAGCCTCATTTTAAAACAATCAAAGGACAGGGGGTGGATATTAGTAAGTGATTATTTAATTCTTACATCCAATAACGATTGAATTTTTATCACTAGAACTTTACTGTGTTCAAATTGAAATATAAAATCAAAACAACAAATGACAATAAATTTAGAAAGTTAATCTTAATAAAATCTCACGTGCGTTGGTTCCTTAGTTGACTCAGAACGGACAAACGGAAAGACGGAGTGATGAACAACTTCAAAATATTATTCCGCCGCTTATGGCGAGGGAATAAACCGTATGACACGTCGTGAATACCGGTGTATCCTCCCAAGTCTTCTGCAAAACCACAAACAAATAATCAACTGAACAACAATAGCAATGATAATACGGATATACAAACAAAACAACACTAATGAATTCGATTGAAGAATAGAAGACAAAAATCAGCTGGAAGAATAAAAACAGATTTCCAACCATTAACACACCATTATCTGCACTCTGCCAGCGATAGCAAAGTTGCCACTTTTCGATGATGATCCAGTTTACTGGCAAAAGCGGCCACGCAACGGGCAAGTAAAGGGAAGAGAACACCGGTATCTTCTTCTGTATTCTTCGGCAAAGCCACCTGGAATTGACAAGCAAACAATTCTTAGTAGAGCAATGAAGTGAATACGGATATACATGCAAACATAACAAAAGGAACAGAAGGCAAGTGGCCAACCACTAACACACCCTCCTCTGCTCTGCCCAAAGACACGGAGCTTGCCACTTTTCGCTGCTGATCGGACAAAAGCAAAGCAGGCAGGCAAAGCGAGGGCGGTTGACGGACGATTGAAAAGCTGCCAAGGTATGGTGCTCAGACTGCATGCAGCGCTACGGTAGACTCACGGAACGGCAGCACATCATGTTAAATAATGTTAATGAAAAAGAAAAGAAAAGAAAAACTAAATAAACAAATATACATACCGGAAACCACCGGAAAAAAACGGCGCGGTACGGACGCGAACACCGGTATCTTCTTCTGTATTCTTCGGCAAAGCCACCTGGAATTGACAAGCAAACAATTCTTAGTAGAGCAATGAAGTGAATACGGATATACATGCAAACATAACAAAAGGAACAGAAGGCAAGTGGCCAACCACTAACACACCCTCCTCTGCTCTGCCCAAAGACACGGAGCTTGCCACTTTTCGCTGCTGATCGGACAAAAGCAAAGCAGGCAGGCAAAGCGAGGGCGGTTGACGGACGATTGAAAAGCTGCCAAGGTATGGTGCTCAGACTGCATGCAGCGCTACGGTAGACTCACGGAACGGCAGCACATCATGTTAAATAATGTTAATGAAAAAGAAAAGAAAAGAAAAACTAAATAAACAAATATACATACCGGAAACCACCGGGAAAAAACGGCGCGGTACGGACGCGAACACCGGTATCTTCTTCTGTATTCTTCGGCAAAGCCACCTGGAATTGACAAGCAAACAATTCTTAGTAGAGCAATGAAGTGAATACGGATATACATGCAAACATAACAAAAGGAACAGAAGGCAAGTGGCCAACCACTAACACACCCTCCTCTGCTCTGCCCAAAGACACGGAGCTTGCCACTTTTCGCTGCTGATCGGACAAAAGCAAAGCAGGCAGGCAAAGCGAGGGCGGTTGACGGACGATTGAAAAGCTGCCAAGGTATGGTGCTCAGACTGCATGCAGCGCTACGGTAGACTCACGGAACGGCAGCACATCATGTTAAATAATGTTAATGAAAAAGAAAAGAAAAGAAAAACTAAATAAACAAATATACATACCGGAAACCACCGGAAAAAAACGGCGCGGTACGGACGCGAACACCGGTATCTTCTTCTGTATTCTTCGGCAAAGCCACCTGGAATTGACAAGCAAACAATTCTTAGTAGAGCAATGAAGTGAATACGGATATACATGCAAACATAACAAAAGGAACAGAAGGCAAGTGGCCAACCACTAACACACCCTCCTCTGCTCTGCCCAAAGACACGGAGCTTGCCACTTTTCGCTGCTGATCGGACAAAAGCAAAGCAGGCAGGCAAAGCGAGGGCGGTTGACGGACGATTGAAAAGCTGCCAAGGTATGGTGCTCAGACTGCATGCAGCGCTACGGTAGACTCACGGAACGGCAGCACATCATGTTAAATAATGTTAATGAAAAAGAAAAGAAAAGAAAAACTAAATAAACAAATATACATACCGGAAACCACCGGAAAAAAACGGCGCGGTACGGACGCGAACACCGGTATCTTCTTCTGTATTCTTCGGCAAAGCCACCTGGAATTGACAAGCAAACAATTGTTAGTAGAGCAATGAAGTGAATACGGATATACATGCAAACATAACAAAAGGAACAGAAGGCAAGTGGCCAACCACTAACACACCCTCCTCTGCTCTGCCCAAAGACACGGAGCTTGCCACTTTTCGCTGCTGATCGGACAAAAGCAAAGCAGGCAGGCAAAGCGAGGGCGGTTGACGGACGATTGAAAAGCTGCCAAGGTATGGTGCTCAGACTGCATGCAGCGCTACGGTAGACTCACGGAACGGCAGCACATCATGTTAAATAATGTTAATGAAAAAGAAAAGAAAAGAAAAACTAAATAAACAAATATACATACCGGAAACCACCGGAAAAAAACGGCGCGGTACGGACGCGAACACCGGTATCTTCTTCTGTATTCTTCGGCAAAGCCACCTGGAATTGACAAGCAAACAATTCTTAGTAGAGCAATGAAGTGAATACGGATATACATGCAAACATAACAAAAGGAACAGAAGGCAAGTGGCCAACCACTAACACACCCTCCTCTGCTCTGCCCAAAGACACGGAGCTTGCCACTTTTCGCTGCTGATCGGACAAAAGCAAAGCAGGCAGGCAAAGCGAGGGCGGTTGACGGACGATTGAAAAGCTGCCAAGGTATGGTGCTCAGACTGCATGCAGCGCTACGGTAGACTCACGGAACGGCAGCACATCATGTTAAATAATGTTAATGAAAAAGAAAAGAAAAGAAAAACTAAATAAACAAATATACATACCGGAAACCACCGGAAAAAAACGGCGCGGTACGGACGCGAACACCGGTATCTTCTTCTGTATTCTTCGGCAAAGCCACCTGGAATTGACAAGCAAACAATTGTTAGTAGAGCAATGAAGTGAATACGGATATACATGCAAACATAACAAAAGGAACAGAAGGCAAGTGGCCAACCACTAACACACCCTCCTCTGCTCTGCCCAAAGACACGGAGCTTGCCACTTTTCGCTGCTGATCGGACAAAAGCAAAGCAGGCAGGCAAAGCGAGGGCGGTTGACGGACGATTGAAAAGCTGCCAAGGTATGGTGCTCAGACTGCATGCAGCGCTACGGTAGACTCACGGAACGGCAGCACATCATGTTAAATAATGTTAATGAAAAAGAAAAGAAAAGAAAAACTAAATAAACAAATATACATACCGGAAACCACCGGAAAAAAACGGCGCGGTACGGACGCGAACACCGGTATCTTCTTCTGTATTCTTCGGCAAAGCCACCTGGAATTGACAAGCAAACAATTCTTAGTAGAGCAATGAAGTGAATACGGATATACATGCAAACATAACAAAAGGAACAGAAGGCAAGTGGCCAACCACTAACACACCCTCCTCTGCTCTGCCCAAAGACACGGAGCTTGCCACTTTTCGCTGCTGATCGGACAAAAGCAAAGCAGGCAGGCAAAGCGAGGGCGGTTGACGGACGATTGAAAAGCTGCCAAGGTATGGTGCTCAGACTGCATGCAGCGCTACGGTAGACTCACGGAACGGCAGCACATCATGTTAAATAATGTTAATGAAAAAGAAAAAGAAAAGAAAAACTAAATAAACAAATATACATACCGGAAACCACCGGAAAAAAACGGCGCGGTACGGACGCGAACACCGGTATCTTCTTCTGTATTCTTCGGCAAAGCCACCTGGAATTGACAAGCAAACAATTGTTAGTAGAGCAATGAAGTGAATACGGATATACATGCAAACATAACAAAAGGAACAGAAGGCAAGTGGCCAACCACTAACACACCCTCCTCTGCTCTGCCCAAAGACACGGAGCTTGCCACTTTTCGCTGCTGATCGGACAAAAGCAAAGCAGGCAGGCAAAGCGAGGGCGGTTGACGGACGATTGAAAAGCTGCCAAGGTATGGTGCTCAGACTGCATGCAGCGCTACGGTAGACTCACGGAACGGCAGCACATCATGTTAAATAATGTTAATGAAAAAGAAAAGAAAAGAAAAACTAAATAAACAAATATACATACCGGAAACCACCGGAAAAAAACGGCGCGGTACGGACGCGAACACCGGTATCTTCTTCTGTATTCTTCGGCAAAGCCACCTGGAATTGACAAGCAAACAATTCTTAGTAGAGCAATGAAGTGAATACGGATATACATGCAAACATAACAAAAGGAACAGAAGGCAAGTGGCCAACCACTAACACACCCTCCTCTGCTCTGCCCAAAGACACGGAGCTTGCCACTTTTCGCTGCTGATCGGACAAAAGCAAAGCAGGCAGGCAAAGCGAGGGCGGTTGACGGACGATTGAAAAGCTGCCAAGGTATGGTGCTCAGACTGCATGCAGCGCTACGGTAGACTCACGGAACGGCAGCACATCATGTTAAATAATGTTAATGAAAAAGAAAAGAAAAAAAAAACTAAATAAACAAATATACATACCGGAAACCACCGGAAAAAAACGGCGCGGTACGGACGCGAACACCGGTATCTTCTTCTGTATTCTTCGGCAAAGCCACCTGGAATTGACAAGCAAACAATTGTTAGTAGAGCAATGAAGTGAATACGGATATACATGCAAACATAACAAAAGGAACAGAAGGCAAGTGGCCAACCACTAACACACCCTCCTCTGCTCTGCCCAAAGACACGGAGCTTGCCACTTTTCGCTGCTGATCGGACAAAAGCAAAGCAGGCAGGCAAAGCGAGGGCGGTTGACGGACGATTGAAAAGCTGCCAAGGTATGGTGCTCAGACTGCATGCAGCGCTACGGTAGACTCACGGAACGGCAGCACATCATGTTAAATAATGTTAATGAAAAAGAAAAGAAAAGAAAAACTAAATAAACAAATATACATACCGGAAACCACCGGAAAAAAACGGCGCGGTACGGACGCGAACACCGGTATCTTCTTCTGTATTCTTCGGCAAAGCCACCTGGAATTGACAAGCAAACAATTCTTAGTAGAGCAATGAAGTGAATACGGATATACATGCAAACATAACAAAAGGAACAGAAGGCAAGTGGCCAACCACTAACACACCCTCCTCTGCTCTGCCCAAAGACACGGAGCTTGCCACTTTTCGCTGCTGATCGGACAAAAGCAAAGCAGGCAGGCAAAGCGAGGGCGGTTGACGGACGATTGAAAAGCTGCCAAGGTATGGTGCTCAGACTGCATGCAGCGCTACGGTAGACTCACGGAACGGCAGCACATCATGTTAAATAATGTTAATGAAAAAGAAAAGAAAAGAAAAAACTAAATAAACAAATATACATACCGGAAACCACCGGAAAAAAACGGCGCGGTACGGACGCGAACACCGGTATCTTCTTCTGTATTCTTCGGCAAAGCCACCTGGAATTGACAAGCAAACAATTGTTAGTAGAGCAATGAAGTGAATACGGATATACATGCAAACATAACAAAAGGAACAGAAGGCAAGTGGCCAACCACTAACACACCCTCCTCTGCTCTGCCCAAAGACACGGAGCTTGCCACTTTTCGCTGCTGATCGGACAAAAGCAAAGCAGGCAGGCAAAGCGAGGGCGGTTGACGGACGATTGAAAAGCTGCCAAGGTATGGTGCTCAGACTGCATGCAGCGCTACGGTAGACTCACGGAACGGCAGCACATCATGTTAAATAATGTTAATGAAAAAGAAAAGAAAAAAAAAAACTAAATAAACAAATATACATACCGGAAACCACCGGAAAAAAACGGCGCGGTACGGACGCGAACACCGGTATCTTCTTCTGTATTCTTCGGCAAAGCCACCTGGAATTGACAAGCAAACAATTCTTAGTAGAGCAATGAAGTGAATACGGATATACATGCAAACATAACAAAAGGAACAGAAGGCAAGTGGCCAACCACTAACACACCCTCCTCTGCTCTGCCCAAAGACACGGAGCTTGCCACTTTTCGCTGCTGATCGGACAAAAGCAAAGCAGGCAGGCAAAGCGAGGGCGGTTGACGGACGATTGAAAAGCTGCCAAGGTATGGTGCTCAGACTGCATGCAGCGCTACGGTAGACTCACGGAACGGCAGCACATCATGTTAAATAATGTTAATGAAAAAGAAAAGAAAAGAAAAACTAAATAAACAAATATACATACCGGAAACCACCGGAAAAAAACGGCGCGGTACGGACGCGAACACCGGTATCTTCTTCTGTATTCTTCGGCAAAGCCACCTGGAATTGACAAGCAAACAATTGTTAGTAGAGCAATGAAGTGAATACGGATATACATGCAAACATAACAAAAGGAACAGAAGGCAAGTGGCCAACCACTAACACACCCTCCTCTGCTCTGCCCAAAGACACGGAGCTTGCCACTTTTCGCTGCTGATCGGACAAAAGCAAAGCAGGCAGGCAAAGCGAGGGCGGTTGACGGACGATTGAAAAGCTGCCAAGGTATGGTGCTCAGACTGCATGCAGCGCTACGGTAGACTCACGGAACGGCAGCACATCATGTTAAATAATGTTAATGAAAAAGAAAAGAAAAGAAAAACTAAATAAACAAATATACATACCGGAAACCACCGGAAAAAAAACGGCGCGGTACGGACGCGAACACCGGTATCTTCTTCTGTATTCTTCGGCAAAGCCACCTGGAATTGACAAGCAAACAATTGTTAGTAGAGCAATGAAGTGAATACGGATATACATGCAAACATAACAAAAGGAACAGAAGGCAAGTGGCCAACCACTAACACACCCTCCTCTGCTCTGCCCAAAGACACGGAGCTTGCCACTTTTCGCTGCTGATCGGACAAAAGCAAAGCAGGCAGGCAAAGCGAGGGCGGTTGACGGACGATTGAAAAGCTGCCAAGGTATGGTGCTCAGACTGCATGCAGCGCTACGGTAGACTCACGGAACGGCAGCACATCATGTTAAATAATGTTAATGAAAAAGAAAAGAAAAGAAAAACTAAATAAACAAATATACATACCGGAAACCACCGGAAAAAAACGGCGCGGTACGGACGCGAACACCGGTATCTTCTTCTGTATTCTTCGGCAAAGCCACCTGGAATTGACAAGCAAACAATTGTTAGTAGAGCAATGAAGTGAATACGGATATACATGCAAACATAACAAAAGGAACAGAAGGCAAGTGGCCAACCACTAACACACCCTCCTCTGCTCTGCCCAAAGACACGGAGCTTGCCACTTTTCGCTGCTGATCGGACAAAAGCAAAGCAGGCAGGCAAAGCGAGGGCGGTTGACGGACGATTGAAAAGCTGCCAAGGTATGGTGCTCAGACTGCATGCAGCGCTACGGTAGACTCACGGAACGGCAGCACATCATGTTAAATAATGTTAATGAAAAAGAAAAGAAAAGAAAAACTAAATAAACAAATATACATACCGGAAACCACCGGAAAAAAACGGCGCGGTACGGACGCGAACACCGGTATCTTCTTCTGTATTCTTCGGCAAAGCCACCTGGAATTGACAAGCAAACAATTCTTAGTAGAGCAATGAAGTGAATACGGATATACATGCAAACATAACAAAAGGAACAGAAGGCAAGTGGCCAACCACTAACACACCCTCCTCTGCTCTGCCCAAAGACACGGAGCTTGCCACTTTTCGCTGCTGATCGGACAAAAGCAAAGCAGGCAGGCAAAGCGAGGGCGGTTGACGGACGATTGAAAAGCTGCCAAGGTATGGTGCTCAGACTGCATGCAGCGCTACGGTAGACTCACGGAACGGCAGCACATCATGTTAAATAATGTTAATGAAAAAGAAAAGAAAAGAAAAACTAAATAAACAAATATACATACCGGAAACCACCGGAAAAAAACGGCGCGGTACGGACGCGAACACCGGTATCTTCTTCTGTATTCTTCGGCAAAGCCACCTGGAATTGACAAGCAAACAATTCTTAGTAGAGCAATGAAGTGAATACGGATATACATGCAAACATAACAAAAGGAACAGAAGGCAAGTGGCCAACCACTAACACACCCTCCTCTGCTCTGCCCAAAGACACGGAGCTTGCCACTTTTCGCTGCTGATCGGACAAAAGCAAAGCAGGCAGGCAAAGCGAGGGCGGTTGACGGACGATTGAAAAGCTGCCAAGGTATGGTGCTCAGACTGCATGCAGCGCTACGGTAGACTCACGGAACGGCAGCACATCATGTTAAATAATGTTAATGAAAAAGGAAAAGAAAAGAAAAACTAAATAAACAAATATACATACCGGAAACCACCGGAAAAAACGGCGCGGTACGGACGCGAACACCGGTATCTTCTTCTGTATTCTTCGGCAAAGCCACCTGGAATTGACAAGCAAACAATTCTTAGTAGAGCAATGAAGTGAATACGGATATACATGCAAACATAACAAAAGGAACAGAAGGCAAGTGGCTAACCACTAACACACCCTCCTCTGCTCTGCCCAAAGACACGGAGCTTGCCACTTTTCGCTGCTGATCGGACAAAAGCAAAGCAGGCAGGCAAAGCGAGGGCGGTTGACGGACGATTGAAAAGCTGCCAAGGTATGGTGCTCAGACTGCATGCAGCGCTACGGTAGACTCACGGAACGGCAGCACATCATGTTAAATAATGTTAATGAAAAAGAAAAGAAAAGAAAAACTAAATAAACAAATATACATACCGGAAACCACCGGAAAAAACGGCGCGGTACGGACGCGAACACCGGTATCTTCTTCTGTATTCTTCGGCAAAGCCACCTGGAATTGACAAGCAAACAATTCTTAGTAGAGCAATGAAGTGAATACGGATATACATGCAAACATAACAAAGGAACAGAAGGCAAGTGGCCAACCACTAACACACCCTCCTCTGCTCTGCCCAAAGACACGGTGGAGCTTGCCACTTTTCGCTGCTGATCGGACAAAAGCAAAGCAGGCAGGCAAAGGGAGGGCGGTTGACGGACGATTGAAAAGCTGCCAAGGTATGGTGTTTAGACTGCATGCAGCGCTACGGTAGACTCACGGAACGGCAGCACATCATGTTAAATAATGTTAATGAAAAAAAAGAAAAGAAAACTAAATGAACAAATATACATACCGGAAACCACCGGAAAACACGGCGCGGTACGGACGCGAGCACTGAAATCTTCTTCTGTATTCTCGGCAAAGCCACCTGGAATTGACAAAAACAATTATTAGTAGAGCAATGAAGTGAATACGGATATACATGCAAACATAACAAAGGAACAGAAGGCAAGTGGCCAACCACTAACACACCCTCCTCTGCTCTCCCGCTCCGAAGACACGGAGCTAGCCAATTTTCGCCGCTGATCCAAGGTGCTGTGGCAGGCAGGCAAAGCGAGGGCAGGTTGACGGACGATTGAAAAGCTGC